>VDFB02368128.1:14734-28695 GCA_007258455.2 Sequoia sempervirens | reverse complement strand
CAAAACCATCAACAACTGATGACATGTGGAAAACACTTGAGAGATCAAGTGGAGTTTGTTCTTAGAGGGCAATGGATATTGGCGAATCTATACCAGTTATGGGATAGAGCACATGGACTCTGCGCAGAGATTCAACAATCGGAGCAAAAGATAGTAGAAAAGAGGCCAGGCGATGAAGTCACAATTGCAGACTTGCAATTGGCATATCAATTAGTCTTCTCAGAGGAAAACAAGCAACACCTTTTTGCTTGGAAAGAACAGCTGGCATACAAGGTGAAAGCCTACGATGCCCATTCAGTTGAACTGATTGACTACCGACAGGTGGTCACAAATATTATCAACTTCGCAAGAACGTTGGTAATATCCTTCCCTCACATAGAATATCAGCGTGAGGTAGGAGAATACATTGAGTTGGTTACAGTGCAGAATCAGTTCAGAGATGTCATCCGCAGCACCTTCCTTGATGATCCAGATGGTTGCAAGTTGGCCAAGGTGGCAGCTTTGTCTACCAAGTTCGATGAGGCAGCTGCCCAGTGTATAGATTTCTAGCATTAGCTCACGACAGGCGAAGTAATGCTAAAGCGCCACGTCATCATTTTGCAAAGCATTAACTACCCAGAGGCTGAAGAAGTCAACGAATGGATACAAACACTATTGACTAGTGGTGAGTTGTAAAGGCACCTCAAGAAGGACGTCCTACCCTCCAAAATGGCATTTATGACACTTAAAGTTGACTTGATGCCTCATTCCAAGTCAACTCAAAAAGACATTAAATGTAACTGGAGTTAACTTGATGCCCCTTTCCAAGTTAACTCCACATCCCACAGATCATGCGTTGTCTGATTCCACTAATTGAGGATGTCTAATTGACTTCCATAATTTGTGGATCTCAGATCTCCACTAAACTTGGATGTCTATTTTGGAGGCATACTTTGTATTAAAGTTCACCTTTAGTTTAGTTTTAGTCAACTGAAGAAGTTTCCAGTTGACTCTTTGTTTAGTTTCAGTTAACTGAAGTAGATTTCCAGTTAACTGTTTGTTCCCCTTTCTTAGGAATAAATCTTGCTTGATTGATTGGCAAGAACTGTACATTAAATCAAGGAGATTTTAGGGTTGCCTACTCCTTTGAGTATTATAAATAAGAGTCTTGGCTCATTATTTGTTTAACCTTTACTTACTATGCAAAATTGTTGCGCCATTGTTGCCAACAAGTTTGAAAGTGATTATTTGTTCACTCTTGGATGAGAGTTAATTGGTTTGATGAGCAATTGTGCATGATTTTGTGCCTTTGCATGTCCCAATCTTTGTAACTTGTTGAAAAGATTTGAAGAAGAAAATCAGAAGGCGCTTGCATTTTGATCCAAATATTTGAGTCCTTTCAACGTTTTGTGTTAAATAGCTTGTTGTTTCAACTCCCTCCTCGGATAGGGGTTCCTCCTCCTTGGATATTTGTTATTAACAGTTATCGTGTGATGTTGTTTAATGGATTGACTTTCAACCTATACTTTGGACAGGGTTTCCTCCTCCTTAGTGTTGTGACCTTTTCACACATCGCCCCATTCAAGATGGGGACCCCCTAATTTTTGCTCCGTTTCGGTCTTTTGGCTTGGGTTTTTTTCCTCTCTCTCTCGCTCTGTCTCCTTTCTGGTGTCCGTCTTCCGGGGGTTGTGTCGTCTTTGAGCTTAAACATGAAAATATTGGCCAAGTTTAAAATTAGGGTTTCATCATTTTTGGTCAATTCAAGGTCAAGTAAAGCGAGAAAATTGAAAATTGAACTTAACGATATTGTCAGCAGGCATCCAGCGGGCTTCCAGCCAAGTTTCATCAGATTCCAAGGTACTTACTATTTTTAGTAAGTGTGAAATTCAGGGCAATTTGTCAGCTATTTTGAAATTCCGATCATCACACGGCATTCAGAGTATACCAGGCTGCTTGCATGCCAAATTTGAGCAAAAACGGACGACTTACTATTTTTAGCAGTCCGGCTTCCAGGGCCAATTTCAGGGTCCAGATGCAGAGATTTTCTTTGCATGTCTGCATATTCCTTCTGGGTTTTTCAAGACCTTTGCAGCGATGTAACATGCAAGCTGAGACGACTACTTTCAGGATTCAGCCTTCCGAGGCTATTTTTAGGGTTTGCATGTCGAGCTTTTCTTTGCATGTCAGGTGATTCTTGATGGGTTTTTCGAGCGCTTCGCGATGGTATGACATGCAAATGAGGATTCTCACTTTCGATAGGAACTTGCTATTTTTAGCGAGGTGTGTTCGGCCGGTAGCCTCCCGGCCAGTTGAGAATCACAAAAGGCGATCCCGCGGTGCCCGCGAAGCGAGAACGGCGGGGAGATGGCGGAGTTGGGAACAACTTGAACTAAAAATAGGCATCAAAGTCAGAATTTTTGAAAACCGATGTAAACCACCGCGATCAGCATCCTTCAGGCTATCTGCTGGTAAAATTTCAAGTCAAACGGAGCACTTACTATTTATAGGAAGTCAATTTGGAAACAGGCTAAAATAGTAAATCGAAATTTTGCATGTCGTGGTGTCGGCTGACAAGTCGCATTAGTGAGGATAAACAAATTCAGAATTTCTTCGATGGGCTTGGGAGCTATCAGAAACATGAGCTTACTATTTATAGTAAGCCACCTTCAAAAACAGGCTATAAATAGCAAGGTGACTAAAAGTGGCAGTGTTGACAAGTTGATAAAGGCATGAGGATGCTATGTTTAAAATTTCAGGCCATTCCGAGCTTCAGAAGTCCAAATTCAGAGAACTTACTATAAATAGCAAGGCACGTAAGCTGGCAAGGATGATAAAAATTTGTCTAAGTCTGGAGTCTCGTCCAGCAGGCATATCAAAATGCGCCCATCTCAGCTAGAGGCATAAAATTTTTTCTAAGTGTGAGTTCATCCTGCTCAGAGGCAAAATGCGCCCAGTGTAGTAAAGTCAAAGAAAGTCAAAGGTTTTCGTCCTGCAGGCAAGGCAAAATGCGCCCAAGAAAGAAGAGGGAAAAGTGAAAAAGTTTCTAAGGCATGAAAAATCCGCCTCACCCCTCAAAATGCGCCCATCCTGCAGCAGGGGTAAAATGCGCCCAAAAGACAAGGTGGTCAAAGCAAAGTCAAACGTTTTCATCCACCAACAAGAGCAAAATGCGCCCAGATTACAAGCTTATCCTGTAGCAGGGGCAAAATGCGCCCAAAGTCATGCATGTGAAGACGAAATTTGGAAGCTGAAGAGTCACTCTTGAGGCGTTGGAAAAGTTCATCCACTAGACACATCAAAATGCGCTCAAGGGGAGAGAAAGTCAACAAGGTCAAAGAATCTCGTCCTCCTCACCCTCCTAAATGCGCCCAAATGAGCTCACATGGAGACGAAAACGGGAAGTTGAAAGGTCATCCTCCTCCTACAAGGAAATGCGCCCATGTTTGGAAGGTAAAAGGTGAATGAAGGTGGTAAGTAAGGTAAAAATGTTATCTAGGCGTGGTGAATTCAAGGTAAAATCCAAGGCGTTATCCTCCTCCATAGGCAAAATGCGCCCAAGGTGAGTGGGGCGTGATTTTTCTCCAAGTATGTAAGGCGCCTAAGGTGTTAGGAAATATTTGAAGGCGTTGAGGGTGATATAAGGTGTTAGAAAATATTTGAAGGCGTTGAGAATAAAATGGAGTATGCTAGGCGCTTCAGGAAGAAAATAAAATATTTTCTAAGTGTTGAAAATTCGCCTAGGCGTTGGGCTTTTGAATGAATATTTTCCAAGTGATGAAGTGGGGATAAAATGTGCAAGGCGTGCCGGGGATGAAGTTGATATAAAATTTTTCTAAAAAAATTCCTCTCCACTGATGAATAAAATTTTTTCTAAAGCAAGTTTTCAAAAATGCAAAGAGATGATTTAAATATTTTCTAAGGCAAATTTTATTTTCCTTGGAAAATACGCCTAGAGCTCCAAATTGATGAAATTTCTCAGAGCACGAGCAACCTTTTCTTAGTGATGAATTCAGAGACGATGATATTTCAAGTTCTTCAAATTTTTTTTCAAGAGGTCAGAGCAACACAGAGTGATCACAGGCAAAGAACGAGTTTAAATGATGAAATTGATATTTTTCTAAGGTTCAAAATTGAAAAATTAAATGAACCCGTTCGTTGGGTACCCATGGATTCGAGGTGTTCTAACGAAAATTTGCTTCTGGGTACTGGACGTTCGTGATGATGAATGGATTTCTAAATCTTTCAAGCTTCGCCGACATTTTTTCAGTGAAGAATTTAATCAGTGCTTGAGTTATGAATTTTCCTAAGGGAGAATTTTAAATTTTCTAAGGCAAACGTAAATAAAATGTGTTTCCAAAGTGAATTTTCTTCAAACGATGAATACGAAGGGAATTGCCTAGATAATTGTGATTAAATTCTTCGAGGATGAATTTTCCAGAGCAGATGATGAAGTTTAAAATTCGAATTCAAGTGACAGAGCTCCGGCTGGTGAGTTAAAAGAAGATGAATTAAATTAAATTTTCGAAAGTAAAATCCAGAACGCCAGTCAAAGTCAAGTTTCTAGAAGAATAATATTCCCGACGACTGGAGACAAGTGTCAGAAACATCAGAGAGGGAAAATTCGAATTCTTGAAGTGGAGTAGTGGAGTTTAATGGCACTGGCTAAAAATAACGTCTTCTAGAATTTGAATTCTAGCTATAAAATGGAGAAGCTTTTCACTCATTTTCACAACTGGAGTGGGAAAATTTGCTAAGTCTAAGTGAGCTTGAAGGGATTCGATTGTTGCTGAGAGGTATTTTGCTGAAGCTTGAGTTTGCTGAGAGTTGAAGAAGGCGTCTTAAGTGTTTGAGGAGGTACGCCATTGCTAAAGATTATAAGTGCTTGAGGAGGTACGACTTTGCTAGTAGCTGAAATCTGATTCATTGAGGTAAGTACGCCGATTGCTAAGAATTTGGATTCAAACTTGCTTATCTTAATTGAGCTTAGTAAAGTAAAACGCCATTGCTGGAGTAGAATTGAAAGAGACGCCTTGTATTGAATTGAAATGTTGAGAACTCAAAAATACGAAAGTGCTAGTTTGTGAGATTGCTAGTTGATAGTCTGAAGTGCAAAGTTAAGAAGTTCGCTATGTGCTGATTGCTGGTTTGAAGTGCAAGGATATAGAAGTTTAAAATTTGCTGATTGCTGATACGATGTAGTAGAAGTTCAATTTGTTGAGTGCTAATTGAGAAGTAAAGTCATCGGAGTTCACTTAGAAATCTGTTCTAAGTGTCGGAATTTGAACTTATTCAAGAGAAGAAGCTGAGGTTTGCAAACACGAAAGATATTGCAGCTTCTAGAATTCGACTGCAGCCCCTATCATGCCTTATTTTATTAAATCTAATTGCTGATGAAATGTTTGTTATGTTGCAGATGGCTGAAGCGAGGACAACCGGAAGGGACAATGGTGCCTCCAGACAAGCTGTGATCAAGAAGCTCATAAAACATTCACGCCGGAGACGAAGTTTATTTCAAAGTTGGGCAAGTTGACGGATACGAACCTGGGCTCTGTCAACCTGGAAACATTCAAGAACAGGCTGTTTGGGATTGGAAGTCATAGAACCCGGTCGCCGCACAACATCGTCGGTGGATTATATGCAGGCGCTGGTTTTCCGCCCGACTATTCGGTCATTGGTGATGATAGATTAGCCAAGCTATTCTGGCGAGAAGGAACACCCGATCATGTCACGAGATGGCCAAGTGCTTGCCAATCTCTACTCCGGCTGACCATTGGTGACTTCGGATCGGTGCAGGGAACATGATTTACAAGTCGAGGCGGTGGCCGGATGTATGCTTACGCTTTTGAGCGATGCATGGATACAATTAATACTCACTGGATGAGCACTCCGAAGCCTTCAAGAACGAAGTTGCCGAAACAGATCATAGCAGAGGACCTGAGACAGGAGTATTGTGATCTTATCATGTTGCTGAGCAGGGTTGGTGGTTGCCCACAGTCTTATATTTTTGAGCCTTGGATGTTTTATTACATCAACCTGGTGTTAGAAGGCAAGGATTATGTCAATTGGGCTGAGATGATCAGCGACAATATACATGAGCAGCTCCTGAGTTTGCGGAGGACTAAAACGTTCTACATGAGCTCCTATCTTGTTTACATGTTGACACGGATGACGAGGTACAGAGGAATTTCTTACAAGGAACCCATCGGTTGTGGCTCCCACCAGTTCAAAATCCATGAGGCGTGTACGCAGTTGCACCTGTCGAGCACAACCTATTATAAGCGTGTCAACGATTCATTCACCATGTACATCACGAGGCTGCTTCAGGAGAGGTTACAGTGCAGAATCTCTAGAAATGCCGAGGAGCTAATTGAAAGGTATGGGTGCTGGTTTATTCAATTTCCGAGATTTTCATACATTAGGCTGCAAGGTTTCTCGTCATACCCTTATAGGCTGCCTAAGTACCCAACAGATAAAATAATAATGCTAGAGATAGCTAGGCGATTCAGCGGCCTTGACAAAATCGGAGAAGAAAAAGAAAGGAGGATAGAGTTTCAATTGTGATGGGCAGCTTCGAGGATGAGGTTGTCCTTACGATACGAGGCGACTAGGGAAAGGCTGAGTGACTCCAATTCTATCATTTCTCATACCACACAAGTAGACAACACTATGACCCGCACCATAACATCAGCTGGGTGTTGTCAGAGGAATTCAAGCACAAGGCCACCATTGAGGATTACTGGGCTGATGCAGTTGATGAGATTGAAGTGAGGAAGAGAATGTTCTCTAGGTTGCCGATTACTCTGATCAGGGCGTGTGAGGTAGTTCCAGTTCCGGACCAGGTCAGCGAAGATATGGATGTTGTTCATCCAGACTATGCAACTGTTCGGGACACTCCACTTCCGCCTATTGATTGGTTAGAACCCGAGGTAGCTGATCTTGATACTCTATCCATCCCGGTTATGACATTCACCAGGGCATGGGTTGATAGAAAGGTGAGCAGATTGAAAGGTAGGTCAATTGCTTTGACCTACAACTTGATGGGAGATCACAGGACGCCCACCACAGGAAGGAAGAAACAGATCACAAGAGGACCAGAGTCCAGAAAGAAAGAAATAATTCAACCCGAGAACCTCCACGAGTCTGATAGCGGTACCTTTGGAACCGTTCTCCAAGCATACGGAGAGGTGTCTTTGTTTGCTGATCGAGAGGAATTGCGATGAATCAGTCTGCAGTCTGGTGATATTGGCTACGGAGGAGTCAATTGGCGAGTGCCAATGTGCATTAGGGTGTCCGGCGGGGATCGTGAGGATGATGAGGGGACTATTACTGACCCTCAGTTTCAGCAGGAGTTAGAGGCGGCCATGAACGATGGCGATGATGATATAGTGTCCGGTGACACTCAGCCACTTGAGGACGATGAGCCTCGCCAGAATGAGGAAGAAGTGGAACAGGTTAGAGAAGTCGAGGCACAGGAGCAACGGCCCTTTGATATATTATATGAGGTGCCCGATTGGCTAAAGGATAGAATGAGAAGAAGCCCGAGTGAGGAGATTGATCCAGCAGTTGAGATGGAAGAGTTCTTGAACCGGATCAGTGCTCCTCCACCGAAGAAGAAGGCAAGAAAATTTTCGAAGATCTCCACTGATGAGGATGGCTCTCGTACTCTTCACGTAGCAGTCCCACGAGTCGAGTGTGACCGGAATGAAGCAGCTCCAGAAAACTATGTGGTCACCACTCTTGATTTGGGACGCCCTACTGGTGCTCAGATTGTTGAGGAGTGTGATAACTCCTTCCTTGCCCTCAAGGATAGATTATTCAAGAAAGAGAAATATAAGAAGTTGAAAGCGAGAACACAAAGGCGTTAGTTGGATATGTTGGTGATTGTCACCGTTCTGGGATAATACCCGATGATAGAACCTCCGTGATATTCTAGAAGTGGTCGGCGGCTTGAAATTAGAGGATTGGGGAGGATGGCACAAGAGGCAGACAAATGGGTCACAGGGGTTCGTACGGAGACAGAGAAATTCATGGAGGACCTATCCTTTGCTTTTCAGCAGGCCTCTTCTATTTTGACACGGATGGATGCGGTGGATCATGCTTGGGGCGATGCCTCTATCTATCAGAGTAAGGTGATCCAGCGTCTTGAGGTGGTGAGGCATGTGCCATTGCAGTTGCTGATTGATGGAGGTGTCATTCAGGCGAATGACCGATATGATTTCTCTCGGTGGTATTCTTCGGCTATCACAGGGCGTGGCTTCTTCGATGCAGCACAGGCGGATTCAGCCAGGATACATAAGGCTATGGCTAATATCATAGATGGAATTCAGAACACCTTCGAGGCCATCTTTGCTAGGCGGCTGAGTCCAAAGGAGATAAGTTTTGATAATTTGAGGGGTTTGCTGGTTCCCTTCTTCGCAGATGTTAAGACTAACTGTCTGAGGATGACTTTGAGAATCTTGCTACATTCTCCGCACGATCGAACCTTGAGGACTCATTAGGCTGCTGGAAAATCTTGTAAACCTGAGCATTGATCCACAGTCATTTCAGAGTTTCAGTTAGATTGTGTTCCGCCTATTTCAGCTCAGGAGGTTGAGGCCGTACTTAGCAGATTTGTTGAGTTGGCAATCAGAGAGAAGGCAAATGGGAACACACTACTGGACGAGGAGCTTCTAGAAGACTGAATATGGATCATTTATTGCATTTGCTATTTTTGGGAGTGAGTGGGAATCTTTGATTCATTTAATGTACCACTCCCTATTCTGGCAGTTTTTAGGGTTAGGGCTGAGGTGGCGCGATTCTGGCCACTCTATTGATTGTAACCCTAGCCGTCTTTTGGGACTTGGCTAGCTATAAAAGGGGGAGTCCCCCTCATTTGTAAGGCATTAGAATTAGAAATTAGAGGTCAGAGATTAGATCAGAGCTAGAATTGAGATAGAGTTAGAGCTAGATTGTAGAGCATTTTTGCATAATTTGGAGAAGAGAGAAAGTTTTCCCTTTGAAAACTTTTGAAGAGATTGTTGTGTAACACATTTTATGATAATAGATCTTTTCATTGATGATGGAATTCGTCTAGTCATGAAATGCTAGCAAGGTTTCTTCTTCCTTTCGTATCCAAGTAGCTTAGTTCATGCAAAGTAGCTTACTTCGGTGTATGGTGTTTTATTGAGATAGCTTCGCTTTATTCCATACCACTAGCGGCTTGTCGATGATAAGTCTGCCTTGCGTGGTCAACTGGACATTATCTTGTGTTTAACTTCGGTTGTGGTTTACATACTTATATGCGTTGTTCTGATGGTGTATGTATGTTAAATTATAACTTGAATATCTTTTGCTATCCCCTTTGAAGATTGCACCGATTTTGCTGAGGCTGTCCGACAGAGGCTAGGCGAAATCTGGTTGAAGTCTATTGAAACGAAGCCCCATATACCCTGCATTTAGAATAGAGTTCAAATTTCTTAGGCCCTTTCCCTTTTACTTTCCGCACTTTCTGATTGGCTTTAGGAAAAAGAACCACATTGCCAAATCTTACACATGAGAATCCCCTTCAAAATCATACATTAGCTGCTAACTGCAAGAAATCTGGACAATTGTGTAAGTCCCCTCGTACGAACACAGCAATACACATCAACCAAACTGGGTCTATTCGCACTTAAGGAACCTTGGAGTTGAACATGCGAACTTTCTGTAATCTTAAGCATGGAATACTTTGATCAAGAGAACGAGGAGTAGCCTTAAACTATTTTGTTACGCTGTTTGGTATGGTCACAAAAACCACATCAACACTTAGCAAGTTTGTCGGCCAAGTCATCATAATTTGTTGTTTCTAGTAATCTGTTTCCTAGCCTATACCTCGGATAGGGGTTCCTCCTTGGCAAGTCAAAGATCCAACTTACCGTAAAGAGTGTTTGCTTGTATAAAACCTTATCCCAACGTATATCTGAGAGTTTAGAGCCTCGGTGAGATGTTCCCTTTCCGGATGGTGTAAAGATTTTCGATTTTCAGTTTGACGAATGTTCTATGACTTTGCAAATATCAATCAACAGTGACCAAAACAATTAAAGAAACAGTTTTGGAACAATATACAACTTCATTTCAATATGCACCATTAGGTTTTACAATATACCACACATAGGAATAGATCAGCAGACCATTACTCATGCATTCTAAGCAATTATAATGAGCAGAAATATAATTCTGAGCACTCAGAAAAGTAACTACAGCAGCAAGTTAACTCTCCGGATACAACCCAAGTTTTTACAAACTCTAATAAGCCTCCACATGAAATTGTACTCCTCTTACAATATTGTTTCAAGTAATCAAGACAGTAGAGTGAATGGTTTGCAACTATGTTATATTACTCTTAAGGACACTGCTTATTGAAAGGTGTTAACCATACATTCTCAGAATTTCAATTTTCAGTTTGCATATCAACTTCACTAAACTCATACAACGCTACCTCAAGACACGAACTAACAAGAGACTGAGAGAAACTCTTAGCACATAGGTCTCACAGCAACGAAGAGATTATTCAACACCCAAGACTCAATAAGGTATGCCAGTGTGGAGCAGAAATAGTGCATTGTCTGTAACAACAGCTTTATGATCAATTTCCTGAATTTACAGTGTTTAAGATTACACATACCAGACCCAGTCTCAACTCTCAACCAAAGACCCTTCTCTAAAATGAGAAAATGCAACTACAGTCACAAATCCAATAGGAAAAATGATATAGAAGTACTCAAACCTGGAACCATGCATTGGCCACAACCAGACAAGAGAAAATAAACTCATAGAAACCCAGAATGAGATAACAGCGACTGTAATCTGCTCATTAACATTTGATTCTTCTTTCCAAGGGCGCGCCTAACCATAAATCAAAGATATACACGTTTTTCAGACCTCCCAGCAAAAACATCCCAATCCAAAGATCTTCCAAAAGTCGCACAAACTCAGAAATTCGCGTCTTCTATTATCTGCCCAGTTTCTTCTCAAAAACGACTCATGCATGGAGTTTAATGACTGAAAATGGTGCGCCTAGGGTTTCATAATAGTAAAACGCCTTCAATACTGCAAATGAGAGCTCAAACATGACTCCAGGAAGGTGCAGAAACCCACAAATCAAAAATCACGAAAATCAAAATGTGACTTGTTTCCCTTCTCCAAAAACTTGCTCCAAACTCGACTTCACAACATGCCATTCAAGAATCATCACGAATCCCTGCTAGGGTTGATCTTCCACAACCGAAACGGGGCTTAGGGTTTCCAAAACCCATGACCAGAAGCTTGACAATACTGCCATGAGAAAATATTCATTTCAAGAGTAATTCAAAAATGAGCTTTTTTCAATATATTTCCAAAAGGCCCGACAAGAGACTTCTTTTCTCCTTTTAATCTTTTCCATTCAAAATCATAAAGTGACTTTTTAATGTCATATTTTAAATATTTCCTCAAGTCACTTTACAAACAACAAATAAGTGACTTATAATGTTCCCCTTTAATATTATTTCAAGAGGTCACTTATAACTTGATTTATTAATTATTTAATATCCCCCTTTTAAAAAAAACAATTTAAGACTTAGGCAATATTAAATAATTAAGTCACTTCATCCAAATTTTAGGGACATTACACTCGGCCATATTCTAAGGAGATGGCAGATTCAAGTGATCCAACCAATCCATTCCCGCTCCTATACCTTCATGCTCTATTTATCTTGGGGAGATAGGATAGATTAAAAACTAGTTTAGTCGTAATTAAGATCTCCAGAAACCAGAGAAAAGCTTAGCTACGGCACATTGTGTTTGTACACCCTTGTGTCTTGCCATTGAGTATAAAAAGATAGGAACTTTAGTCTACTATACCCTTTCTACACATTACATCAGCAAAGAGAGATCTTCCTCTCTATAATTCGAAGGAGCGGTATTATAACACTTGCAATAGCTGACTGTTTCCAATAAGCACTCCAAAGGTGGTAATTGAAATGCCAACACAATACAAGGGTATTGCACCTTCATAAACCAAATGAACAACTATGTAAAGAGTTTGAAAATGTTGATTTGGTAACTCCTAATGATATAGCACACATCTAGACATGGAAGTAAAGATAACAAAATCAACATGTTGTAAAAAAAAATCAATTTTTCGATGTTTTGAATGTGTTGAGATGGGAGGTTGAGCACAAAGTAAATTGGTGCCTTTATCTAGCAAGGGTAGTAAAGTCTCAACTTTTATGAACCAAAGGGGAACACTAATTAAAACCCACTCTATGATACTTTAATGAAGGTAACAACAAAGACTATACCTCTCAATTCCACACATAAGCTAGGCCCTATGCATGCAAACAAGCAGGTAAATTAAACTGCAGAACATCCAATTGAACATATCATAGTTATCCATGAACAATCCTATACATTTCTTGTGTTATTTTGATAAAGATGCCCTACAAAAGTTTTACAAGGAATTTCAGTGCATTCTAGTTGACAAACTGGTCAAAACTGACACTCGAATCAGTGAAAGTGACCAGGAAGATCAATAAGATACAATGTTTATGGAGACATTAAAAATGCCAAATTTGCACATTGAAATGTTCCTTTAGGATTACAATATGTTCACACTTTTTGGAAGAAAACCCAAAAAATTGCCATACTAAAATGCCCAAATCCATTGTTGGAAAGAAACCTTAATGGACTGTAACCTTTTCTCCTTTGTTTCAGCTTTGCAACCTTTTTTCCATTCTTCTCTTTCTATTTAAAACCTGCATATATATCTCTTTTAACACCATCAAGCAATCATGGGGGATGAACTAGGGTTGTTTGCAATTGCACTTTTAAGTTTTTCCTTTTGCAACTAGAGGAAATGAGTAGTTTGCAAATATTTTTGTTGCATTCTTAAAATGCCTTATAATTTCTTCATTATATCGTATGTGGCTTCCAGCTTATAAAAGCCTAAAACTACTGCTTGTCAAAAAGCTAATGGTGGGAGAAATTAAAAAAATTGAAGTAAACTTTTTATCTCCAATGCTCTTCCACTTCTCTATTAGGCAACACTAACCTTTTAATTATTTACAGATATGTGAAACAAGTATGATCTGTTGATTGGAACAGATGGTTGCATGGAACACTTGTCAAATTGCCTCTCCCAAACCTTCATGTGTAGATGACGGTGAAGGGTCAAAGAATTCCTTATTCGAGATTGATTTGGCATTTATTGCATATTCTTTGATTATTGATCTGGGTCCAGTTCATTGCCAGTCTGGGTGGGTGTGGGCAGTGGCTTTTTAATTTTTTCTTTTTCTTTTTTGTTTTCTTTGCAATCTAGTTTTTGTTTTTCTCATCATTTTGCATGGAAAGTAGAGAAAAACCCCTTGCATTAACATTACAGGTAGGAATCCGATGAGTATGTGTAAAAATAATGGTTTTTTGTTGGTGGTGTTATTATTGTTAGTGCTGCTGCTGGTTTAAGTTACTTTTGGTGTTTTTTCAGCTTTTGAGATGTTTTATGGCTTGTCTTTTTATGGCAAGTCTTGGAGTATATTACCTCCTGCATTTCTTTGTAATAGGCAATTATTACTAGCTTCATGCCTTAAAGTGTCCATACAAAGGGGGTTACAGCTTTAAATATTGAGGTCCGTGACTCCATACAATCTTATAAGACTTTATGGTTGTTTTGTTTATTAGATGAATGTTATATGGTTATCTGAACTTAATTTCTGTTTTAGGCTTTAAAATATGTATATATCTATTATTTCTCAATGCTTTTATTGTGGGCACACCCAAAATGTGCTCAAATCGAAAACTTTTCACTGAATCAGCATACCTGAACCCAAATTGGCAACTATGTATATAAAATACTATCTAGTGGTTTCTAGATTGCTTTTGATGGTTCTTAATTTTATGCTGCTAGAAGACTTTTCACCAGGGGTTACTTAGCCATATAGGAACATAAACAAATGTATTGCCACTGTTTACCAAAAGGATAGTCATCA
>VDFB02368128.1:0-14634 GCA_007258455.2 Sequoia sempervirens | reverse complement strand
TGCATTTTCTCATTTTAGAGAAGGGTCTTTGGTTGAGAGTTGAGACCGGGTCTGGTATGTGTAATCTTAAACACTGTAAATTCAGGAAATTGATCATAAAGCTGTTGTTACAGACAATGCACTATTTCTGCTCCACACTGGCATACCTTATCGAGTCTTGGATGTTGAATAATCTCTTCGTTGCTGTGAGACCTATGTGCTAAGAGTTTCTCTCAGTCTCTTGTTAGTTCTGTGTCTTGAGGTAGCGTTGTATGAGTTTAGTGAAGTTGATATGCAAACTGAAAATTGAAATTCTGAGAATGTATGGTTAACACCTTTCAATAAGCAGTGTGCTTAAGAGTAATATAACATAGTTGCAAACCATTCACTCTACTGTCTTGATTACTTGAAACAATATTGTAAGAGGAGTACAATTTCATGTGGAGGCTTATTAGAGTTTGGAAAAACTTGGGTTGTATCCGGAGAGTTAACTTGCTGCTGTAGTTACTTTTCTGAGTGCTCAGAATTATATTTCTGCTCATTATAATTGCTTAGAATGCATGAGTAATGGTCTGCTGATCTATTCCTATGTGTGGTATATTGTAAAACCTAATGGTGCATATTGAAATGAAGTTGTATATTGTTCCAAAACTGTTTCTTTAATTGTTTTGGTCACTGTTGATTGATATTTGCAAAGTCATAGAACATTCGTCAAACTGAAAATCGAAAATCTTTACACCATCCGGAAAGGGAACATCTCACCGAGGCTCTAAACTCTCAGATATACGTTGGGATAAGGTTTTATACAAGCAAACACTCTTTACGGTAAGTTGGATCTTTGACTTGCCAAGGAGGAACCCCTATCCGAGGTATAGGCTAGGAAACAGATTACTAGAAACAACAAATTATGATGACTTGGCCGACAAACTTGCTAAGGAGGAGGAACCCCTGTCCAAAGTATAGGTTGAAAGTCAATCCATTAAACAACATCACACGATAACTGTTAATAACAAATATCCAAGGAGGAGGAACCCCTATCCGAGGAGGGAGTTGAAACAACAAGCTATTTAACACAAAACGTTGAAAGGACTCAAATATTTGGATCAAAATGCAAGCGCCTTCTGATTTTCTTCTTCAAATCTTTTCAACAAGTTACAAAGATTGGGACATGCAAAGGCACAAAATCATGCACAATTGCTCATCAAACCAATTAACTCTCATCCAAGAGTGAACAAATAATCACTTTCAAACTTGTTGGCAACAATGGCGCAACAATTTTGCATAGTAAGTAAAGGTTAAACAAATAATGAGCCAAGACTCTTATTTATAATACTCAAAGGAGTAGGCAACCCTAAAATCTCCTTGATTTAATGTACAGTTCTTGCCAATCAATCAAGCAAGATTTATTCCTAAGAAAGGGGAACAAACAGTTAACTGGAAATCTACTTCAGTTAACTGAAACTAAACAAAGAGTCAACTGGAAACTTCTTCAGTTGACTAAAACTAAACTAAAGGTGAACTTTAATACAAAGTATGCCTCCAAAATAGACATCCAAGTTTAGTGGAGATCTGAGATCCACAAATTATGGAAGTCAATTAGACATCCTCAATTAGTGGAATCAGACAACGCATGATCTGTGGGATGTGGAGTTAACTTGGAAAGGGGCATCAAGATAACTCCAGTTACATTTAATGTCTTTTTGAGTTGACTTGGAATGAGGCATCAAGTCAACTTTAAGTGTCATAAATGCCATTTTGAAGGGTAGGACGTCCTTCTTGAGGTGCCTTTACAACTCACCACTAGTCAATAGTGTTTGTATCCATTCGTTGACTTCTTCAGCCTCTGGGTAGTTAATGCTTTGCAAAATGATGACGTGGCGCTTTAGCATTACTTCGCCTGTCGTGAGCTAATGCTAGAAATCTATACACTGGGCAGCTGCCTCATCGAACTTGGTAGACAAAGCTGCCACCTTGGCCAACTTGCAACCATCTGGATCATCAAGGAAGGTGCTGCGGATGACATCTCTGAACTGATTCTGCACTGTAACCAACTCAATGTATTCTCCTACCTCACGCTGATATTCTATGTGAGGGAAGGATATTACCAACGTTCTTGCGAAGTTGATAATATTTGTGACCACCTGTCGGTAGTCAATCAGTTCAACTGAATGGGCATCGTAGGCTTTCACCTTGTATGCCAGCTGTTCTTTCCAAGCAAAAAGGTGTTGCTTGTTTTCCTCTGAGAAGACTAATTGATATGCCAATTGCAAGTCTGCAATTGTGACTTCATCGCCTGGCCTCTTTTCTACTATCTTTTGCTCCGATTGTTGAATCTCTGCGCAGAGTCCATGTGCTCTATCCCATAACTGGTATAGATTCGCCAATATCCATTGCCCTCTAAGAACAAACTCCACTTGATCTCTCAAGTGTTTTCCACATGTCATCAGTTGTTGATGGTTTTGCTCTGTGGGAAGATCCAGTAATTCCTGTGGTAAGGCCGAGACGTTCGGGGTGTCGTGCATCAAGCTGGAAATGTACATCCTCAACTGTTGGTTTTTAGTCTTTAAGGTTGCTATGTCCTTTCCATCCTTGACGTGGAAGGTAGTATAGATTGAACCTGTGGCGGCTCTGTTTTGGGAAGAACTACCTTCCTTGTCCTCTTGTTGTCGAGGTAGAGTTGACTGTTCCTGACAACTCTACTCATTCTCTCCTCTATAGATGGGTTTTCCTTTGCGTACCAATCTACTCTTCCGAGTGGTTGTGAGTCCACTGAATCTACGAAGAACAAGGGGAGGATGACTTCCCCTTCATCATTAGATAAGCCCTCAATGTCTTCTGACATGAAGTCAACTATTTGTGAGAGCCTGAACCTACTATAGTTCCTTCTTCGTACTTCATTCTCATCGTCACAATTGACCCAGTAATCTTCCATAGAAGATTCATGTGATGAGCATTGCTCAAGATGCACTACATAGAGACCTCTAGGATCATATGACCTTCTCTCAATGAGGTACTTGAGATTGAGCCTCACCGTTTCCTGGCTCATCAACTTGGCATCCACCGTTGATCTGCATCTATAGTCCCATCTCAACGAGAAAGTTCACAACTGGCATCTTCTTTAGGCGTAAGTGAGCGTGAACTTCGGCCAACTGCCTTAGGAATTCCATGAAAACTACCCTATCTGAAGGGTAGCGTGGCATCATGGCAGGGTGACCAATGTAGCCATACACGCATATGTAGGTGAAGGTAGGGAATTGGATAAACCAATCCACCCAGTCCACCATTGCCTCCTTGGCTACTTGTGAAATACGCACGTGCATCACATGGTCTAGGTCTCATACAGTGTGCATGATGAAGAGGTCACTTGTCCTTTTGAATTGTCGGCTCTGCTTGAGTAAACTCAAGACGTGAAAAGTGTTCATGGACCTTCTGCACACCTAAGGTCCCCAAATTGTTCAGTGCCCTAAACTCGCCTTGGAAGGCAATCGGGTATACCAAGTAGGAACACATGTGGAACCTATGAGCCTCTAGAAACCAAGTAATCTATTGGTGGAGTGTGTCACTGATCAGGGTGGCCCAGTCGTAATGTTCCCTTTTGCTGATAACCTTAGCAATGACATAGTACGTCCACGATTGAAACTGATTGCCCTCTTCATGTCCAGTGATTCTATTGAGTAGAGTGATCAACACTGCATACTCGTCTTTGAATTCTCCTCGTCCAACCAATTTAGGCAACTTGGTCTTTTGCACCTTCAGCCATTTTTCTGCAATTATTCCTTGGCATTTATTCTTGGCCGCCTCGAATGCTCTATCACATTTTGTCACTGATATAACCACGTTGGTAGGGCAATGTGGAATATCAAAACATTTTTCAATGTCTTTTGGTTTCAAACTGCAGATTACCCTCCCATCCACTGATTTGATTTCTCTCGTGGTAGGATTGTAATGCTTAATGCAAGCGATTACAAGCTCCACACTTTGTAATGTGATGGGGATGGATGCAATGTAACAACCTGACCCTTCGGTAAAATTAAAATTTTCATAATTTACATCCTACAAGTATGTAAACGTGTTATCATGACATTGCATTAAAAAATTTCCTTTTCTTTATTGATAATACATGTACATGTTGCTATATCAATTTACAATAAAGATTCCATCTCAATATAATAACTTCACAAGTACATGAAACAAGAATGCATACCTTAACTAACATAGCTCCAATGAGCTTTAGAACAAATAGTAGTAAGAAGGTCCAGGAGTCCGTCCTTTCAAATCTTGGTACATCGGCCGCTTGCTGAGGAGGAGAAACATCACTCGGGCGCTTTTCCGCCAACCACAGACTTATAATGCGGTCCCCCGCACACCTATCGTTAAATAGATGGCCCTCCCTTCGAAGAAGAGATTGGTAGGGTATCCTTTAACGATTACCAACTGAGCATAGTGTTGTGTTCCTACATAACTAGGTCCTGTGCATACGGCAACTCTTGAACTAGTATGTACTTCGGGATCACAATGAACTGACAGTGTAGTCTCAACTATTTCACACCTAAGTGGATGTTGTACATTTCACTACTTTGGCCAAAGTATTATCATTCAGTACTTCGAATGAAGGTCATTTATCATATGCACTACTGAGGGCTGATTTGCATTAAGGCTTTCTTACACTACGCGTAGGTTGGTCTATCGGGGTAGTACGTACCCTAGACGTCCTACTGCAAGCTATCTACTAGAAAGGGGCACAACTTAACAAGTACTCACAACTATCTCCCTTATACTGGACATCTTTATCCTAGGAGATTTAATACTTGACTAAGCTAATCTTCAACTAGTTGTGATCGGTAATTTATTAAATTCCCTCAATTCATCCCCTAGTATTAAATAGCTATATGCAAACATACACTCCTTATAAGGAGTTCATAGCAATTCACTCCTATGATCCTAGTGCAAATTACACAATATGCAACCTTGAATCTTCATTTAATTTACTCTCTATGTACAAGTAGACAAGCAATTCACATTATAACTCATTTTTTCTTTCATATAGAAATACAACTATGACTGACTTTCTACCTATGCACAACAGTAAACACAAAGATTCCTTTTCACATAAATAATCAAGAACAGAGTGGATAGTAGAAGATTATCCCATGCCTGATTTCAAAGCTTTCCTACGAAAGATGAATTTGTTGCTTCTTCTCAACACCTCAACTAAAACAAACAACTGGCAAATCCTTTTCAAGCTTCTGCCCTATCTTACACAGATTATTCTCCCAGAATGATGTCACTCTAACTCATATTTAAACTCTTCTAAGAATGATTTCTCAAACTGTCAATGGTCACAATTGAGTGAAGCTTGGATTAATTGGTAATGGTGAACTGGAAATCTCACAGCACCAATTCTTAGAATCACAATTGACTCTTAATAGAACCTCCATAGTATATGAATGCTCTCAGCATTATGATTACTTCCAGAACATAGAGATGCTCTCAAGAAATATAGAAACTCTTAGCAAATGATTACTTTCAACTTTCGGAATTAAAGATTACTCTCAGTAATTAGAAATGCTCACAGCAATATGGTTGCTCTGGAAATTTGAATATTACTCAAGAAATATGATAGAACTCTCAGAAAATATGAACTCTCAGAACTGTATTGCTTTGCATGAAATATGAATAAACTCCCAGGAGAATGAACAAGTACGAATTCCTCAGCAATACTAAAAAAAATCTCTTGCAAAGGAAGAAATTCGACTTCAAGAATGTGTGTTAGATGAATGAACAAAGCAACCTTTATATAGTGTTTAGAAACTCAACTAACTCCTCTTCCTAAGGCGTCCAAGCTGCCAGCACTGAAATTTGGAAAACTTCTTGAGAGATTAGGGCCGAAATTCCCAAGTACATCTTTATCCCTTCAAGCCACGACTTCACAAACTTCTCAAGGAGGATTTCCAAGGTCGACAGCTCAAGGCGTCATCAGATTTTTAAGGTATTTTGAAATAAATGATTTGAAAAATTCGTTCTAGGGAAGAGGTCGAGCCTGCTATACTTCCACGTTGCCATTTTCGTTGCCAGAGGAACAGCGTTTGATTCATTCTTAAAGACTAGTTCTCTGCTCATGCGCTTCAGGCGCGAACTTCTCCAGGTGCGCGATTTCATTTCTCACGCCTTTTCCATTTTCACGAGAATGACTCTCTCAAAAACGTATTTTTCTCTTTTCAAATGTTCATCAATAATTATTTCGATTTCTCAAGTTTCATAAAGTTCTCAATAAAATATTTCCCATTCGCAATGTTTTCACATGATAATGCGTTTCATTTAAAAAAATGATTTAAGGCTCAAAATTAAATCGTTTTCAATAGCCAAGGTTTCCATACTCCTTAATTGATTTATTCAATTATTTCTATAGTTCATAATAAAGATTTTAACTATGCAAAGTAAAAATCGTTTTCCCAATTACACAAGGTAATATTCAATTTCCAAAATTACCCAAAGTAATATAAAATTAATTTCCCAAATTACTTATGGTATTAATATTAAATTCAATTATTCTTATATATTTAATTTATATATATATTTATATATTTCTATTATAGATTTATTTACTCCGATATATATGTATATATATATATATATTTAAATATTACTATTTAAATATATTTAAATATATACATATATGTATTTAAGTAAAACTATAATATAATATATACTTATATATTATTAAATATATAAACATTTACATATTTAAATATTTACACTTATATGTATTAATTGTTAAATATGTATATTGCGAGCCAGTCAGCGTACTTTCAATATACATACTTATGTATTCATGTAAATATGAATATATGTAAATTCCAATAAAATATTATTATTAACATCATTATTCACAGGCAATAGGTAACGTGGGTATGTATATATATGTATATCACTGTACGCAGTGTACACATAAACGTATGTATACCATGTCGACACGTACGTATGGGCATATCCATCTGCCGAACATACGTATGTATTGACATGTATATACATATGGATACGTGTATATTATATACATGTATACACATACTCACTTGACCTATTAACATATATCTATTCACGTTTTCCACATTAAGGTCAAAGCACAGTAAGTCAGACATATGAGTAATCATCACTTTCAAAGCATAAAGAAGTAAATATAACTCCTAAAGCCTAAGGATGACTTATCTAGACCAATATAACTGACATAGTTTCTTAGAGCCTATACTGACGTGTGTGTATGCTCAATTGGTATTCGTTACTGTTTACCCGACCAAGTTCCTCCCCGAGTGATATTTCTCCTCTGCCTAGAGGAATGGTCCTCTTACCTGCACACCGTGACACGACAACGGGAGTTATATGCTCAAAACAAAGCAGAATACATGAAACATTTCAAAAGTTAGATTATTCACATATCAATAACCTTTTATTTCTCTTTTATGCAGTATTTCACCAAGAATAACATCAAATGAAACAACATTCATATTGAAAACAAGGTACAAGCATCGTTAATTCACCTCCAGAATTCACATTTACTCTATCTAGTAATGGTAAATAGTAACGCCACTATTTGGGATGTAACATACTTCCCCCCTTGTGAATCATCGTCCTCGATGATGTATAGCTTTTCAACATATAGTTAAAGTCAAATAAATTGTTACTTACAATTCACAAAATACGTAAGATTTATAAGGTATTCAACCTATGTAGCATTCTTGTCCTTCCTGGAATTTGCTTCGAGTGTTTACACTATCGCATAGGGAAATCTCGTATGCTTCTCACATACTTACTCTCCCAAAGAGTTTTAGCACACATATACATCTGAGTTATAATAGTAACTATAAATCACACCACACATAGTGATCGGAAATCATTGGTTCATGAATTTATCCTTAGCATAATCCAAATAGAAAAGGAAAGTCGATGCATTGTACACTACATCGTGGGTCCAATTCTTCTCTTTTCGTATTTACACTTTTAGACAGCTCATAAACTAAGTACATCCGCCACTTACACATTCATTATCCTTACCACAAAGTACTTGATTACTTGTCCATCTCGAGCACACATTGCTCCTGGGCACCTGTCAAATCTTGATACTTCTTCATTCTTAAGCTTTGTACCACAAAGTTTCATTGATAGCTTCGATCTATTACTCCTTTTTGACATTTTATCAAGTCTATGATTTACTCAATTCTAAGTCTTTTTCAGCTTAATTGAGTTTTTAACCTTTTATATCATATAATGGTCCAAACTTCAATGTAAGAAGTTTATAAATCCTTCAAGACTTATTCTACCATCTTTTCTTATTTTGACTATACATAATAATATAATGCACATTCGATCCGTTGAATGTTTCATAGTATGATCATGGTTTACACAACCTTATCATTATTGCTTAAACTGAGATAACCTCTCAGGATTACTAAGTCTCTACTTTCCACAATATATTATTAAGATAATATCGTTTGACCTTTTGATCAAATAATCCTAAGTATGGGTTTATTTAACTTTATTCGAAGATCCCAATACCTCTTTTCTTGGATTATAAACTATATGACTTATTTGTCTTTATGACTTGCAAAGAAGACATTAGTTCTTCCAAACTGAGATCATACCCACATTCTTTTGTTGAATGGGGTACTTAACTCGTGTCAACCCACTCTTTTCCTTCCCCCCTTAGAGTTTCCACAACTTTTGATCTACTCAAAGTTGAACTCCTAGCAAACTCTTGCTTCTTTGTAAGGATTTGTTGTTCTTTGTTGTTGGCTTTACATTGCCTCTACCTTGTCTCATGGCATACTTCAAATATACTTTTTCCAAAGTTAGATTTGTCTTGATTTCTATCCCATAGATTTCAATAACTTGGATCATCCAACGGGAGATCTAGTGATTAATCAGCAACTTGCAAGTTACGAGACACTTCATTAATTCTATTCTCTTTTCAACATCCTTTAAATGGAGGATACTCCATATCCACAAAACTTTGTTGGTTGATTTTCTTTTCTACTCAAAAATATTGCTTCCTTTGCAACTTCTATTGGTTTCACACATAGTGCCACATTGTATTCCCTTTCCGTTCGGAACATTCTAAACAAAAGTTGACTTTCACAAACATGAAGGTGAGTTCAGCTTATACTCAAATCAATCTATGTTTAACCTCTGGTAAAACTGTCCTGACTTGAACACTTTAGTTTCTTTATTCCTCATTCACTTTTCAAGTGACTTAATTCCAATGCTTGGAATCTTTCTCATTTTTAACTTCTAAGATACCAAAGTTGTTTGGTCTCTTTTTCATATCAAACTCCAATAATCTAATTGATTTTGGTTGGTGGAATCTTGTCCACTTTGTTGATTACATTAATTTGGACCATACTGGTCTTTTCTCTTATCCCAAGGTACTAACTCTTTTTCCTTGCAAGCTCCTATCTTTACATAAGAATTAGCTTAATGTTAAGAGTTCTCTAGCTCCTGTGGATACTTCCTTCGTTGACTTCCTTATTCAATCTAATTTATGCTGACATTGCATATACATAGATTCATAGCGTTTTCACTAAATCCAAAACTTCCTCACTCTTTGCAACTATAATTTGCTACTATAACAAGGGTTATCTTATTCCTTTTGGCTGCCTTAGAGTCATAAGACTATTTCGTTGGATAAAGGTATACACTATTTATTCTTCCTAACCTTTCTTCATAACTTGATTGCATAATCTACCGCAATCCTAGGTATTACCATAAATTATTGATTTAGGAGTTCCTACTCCAGGGATAACTCTTAACTCGTCCCAACTTATCAAGCTACTAGGAGTTTCATCTTCTTTTCACTTCTTCCTTAGTTCTTTTCCTCTTGCCATTGTGGCACAAGAACTTTTCCCAACCTTTATCTTCTGACAAGGTTTACGCATTGTTGCGTAATGAGCTCATAGGTTCCTAGTGTAAAACCTGGTAGCTCTGATACCACATGTAACAACCCGACCCTTCGGTAAAATTAAAATTTTCATAATTTACATCCTACAAGTATGTAAACATGTTATCATGACATTGCATTAAAAAATTTCCTTTTCTTGATTGATAATACATGTACATGTTGCTATATCAATTTACAATAAAGATTCCATCTCAATATAATAACTTCACAAGTACATGAAACAAGAATACATACCTTAACTAACATAGCTCCAATGAGCTTTAGAACAAATAGTAGTAAGAAGGTCCAGGAGTCCGTCCTTTCAAATCTTGGTACATCGGCTGCTTGCTGAGGAGGAGAAACATCACTCGGGCGCTTTTCCGCCAACCATAGACTTATAATGCGGTCCCCCGCACACCTATCGTTAAATAGATGGCCCTCCCTTCGAAGAAGAGATTGGTAGGGTATCCTTTAATGATTACCAACTGAGCATAGTGTTGTGTTCCTACATAACTAGGTCCTGTGCATACGGCAACTCTTGAACTAGTATGTACTTCGGGATCACAATGAACTGACAGTGTAGTCTCAACTATTTCACACCTAAGTGGATGTTGTACATTTCACTACTTTGGCCAAAGTATTATCATTCAGTACTTCGAATGAAGGTCATTTATCATATGCACTATTGAGGGCTGATTTGCATTAAGGCTTTCTTACACTACGCGTAGGTTGGTCTATCGGGGTAGTACGTACCCTAGACGTCCTACTTCAAGCTATCTACTAGAAAGGGGGACAACTTAACAAGTACTCACAACTATCTTCCTTATACTGGACATCTTTATCCTAGGAGATTTAATACTTGACTAAGTTAATCTTCAACTAGTTGTGATCGGTAATTTATTAAATTCCCTCAATTCATCCCCTAGTATTAAATAGCTATATGCAAACATACACTCTTTATAAGGAGTTCATAGCAATTCACTCCTATGATCCTAGTGCAAATTACACAATATGCAACCTTGAATCTTCATTTAATTTACTCTCTATGTACAAGTAGACAAGCAATTCACATTATAACTCATTTTTTCTTTCATATAGAAATACAACTATGACTGACTTTCTACCTATGCACAACAGTAAACACAAAGATTCCTTTTCACATAAATAATCAAGAACAGAGTGGATAGTAGAAGATTATCCCATGCCTGATTTCAAAGCTTTCCTACGAAAGATGAATTTGTTGCTTGTCTTCTCAGCACCTCAGCTAAAACAAACAACTGGCAAATCCTTTTCAAGCTTCTGCCCTATCTTACACAGATTATTCTTCCAGAATGATGTCACTCCAACTCATATTTAAACTCTTCTAAGAATGATTTCTCAAACTGTCAATGGTCACAGCTGCGTGAAGCTCGAATTAACTGGTAATGGTGAACTGGAAATCTCACAGCACCAATTCTTAGAATCACAATTGACTCTCAGCGAATAGAACCTCCATAGTATACGAATGCTCTTAGCATTATGATTACTTCCAGAACATAGAGATGCTCTCAAGAAATATAGAAACTCTTAGCAAATGATTACTTTCAACTTTCGGAATTAAAGATCACTCTCAGTAATTAGAAATGCTCACAGCAATATGGTTGCTCTGGAAATTTGAATATTACTCAGGAAATATGATAGAACTCTCAAAAAATATGAACTCTCATAACTGTATTGCTTTGAATGAAATATGAATAAACTCCTAGGAGAATGAACCAGTACGAATTCCTCAGCAATACTAAAAAAATCTCTTGCAAAGGAAGAAATTCGACTTCAAGAATGTTTGTTAGATGAATGAACAAAGCAACCTTTATATAGTGTTTAGAAACTCAACTAACTCCTCTTCCTAAGGCGTCCAAGCTGCCAGCACTGAAATTTGGAAAACTTCTTGAGAGATTAGGGCCGAAATTCCCAAGTACATCTTTATCCCTTCAAGCCACGACTTCACAAACTTCTCAAGGCGGATTTCCAAGGTTGACAGCTCAAGGCGTCATCAGATTTTTAAGGTATTTTGAAATAAATGATTTGAAAAATTTGTTCTAGGGAAGAGGTCGAGCCTGCTATACTTCCACGTTGCCAGAGGAACAGCGTTTGATTCATTCTTAAAGACTAGTTCTCTGCTCATGCGCTTCAGGCGCGAACTTCTCCAGGTGCGCGATTTCATTTCTCACGCCTTTTCCATTTTCACGAGAATGACTCTCTCAAAAACGTTTTTTTCTCTTTTCAAATGTTCATCAATAATTATTTCGATTTCTCAAGTTTCATAAAGTTCTCAATAAAATATTTCCCATTCGCAATGTTTTCACATGATAATGCGTTTCATTTAAAAAAAATGATTTAAGGCTCAAAATTAAATCGTTTACAATAGCCAAGGTTTCCATACTCCTTAATTGATTTATTCAATTATTTCTATAGTTCATAATAAAGATTTTAACTATGCAAAGTAAAAATCGTTTTCCCAATTACACAAAGGTAATATTCAATTTCCAAAATTACCCAAAGTAATATAAAATTAATTTCCCAAATTACTTATGGTATTAATATTAAATTCAATTATTCTTATATATTTAATTTATATATATATTTATATATTTCTATTATAGATTTATTTACTCCGATATATATGTATATATATATATATATATTTAAATATTACTATTTAAATATATTTAAATATATACATATATGTATTTAAGTAAAACTATAATATAATATATACTTATATATTATTAAATATATAAACATTTACATATTTAAATATTTACACTTATATGTATTAATTGTTAAATATGTATATTGCGAGCCAGTCAGCGTACTTTCAATATACATACTTATGTATTCATGTAAATATGAATATATGTAAATTCCAATAAAATATTATTATTAACATCATTATTCACAGGCAATAGGTAACGTGGGTATGTATATATATGTATATCACTGTACGCAGTGTACACATAAACGTATGTATACCATGTCGACACGTACGTATGGGCATATCCATCTGCCAAACATACGTATGTATTGACATGTATATACATATGGATACGTGTATATTATATACATGTATACACATACTTGACCTATTAACATATATCTATTCACGTTTTCCACATTAAGGTCAAAGCACAGTAAGTCAGACATATGAGTAATCATCACTTTCAAAGCATAAAGAAGTAAATATAACTCCTAAAGCCTAAGGATGACTTATCTAGGCCAATATAACTGACATAGTTTCTCAGAGCCTATACTGACGTGTGTGTATGCTCAATTGGTATTCGTTATTGTTTACCCAACCAAGTTCCTCCCCGAGTGATATTTCTCCTCTGCCTAGAGGAATGGTCCTCTTACCTGCACACCGTGACACGACAACAGGAGTCATATGCTCAAAACAAAGCAGAATACATGAAACATTTCAAAAGTTAGATTATTCACAGATCAATAACCTTTTATTTCTCTTTTATGCAGTATTTCACCAAGAATAACATCAAATGAAACAACATTCATATTGAAAACAAGGTACAAGCATCGTTAATTCACCTCCAGAATTCACATTTACTCTATCTAGTAATGGTAAATAGTAACGTGAGTATTTGGGATATAACATGGAACTTGAAGCAACCTGTAGAAACCCTAGGTTTCCCTCTGACACTGCTCTGACTGATATTTTTAGTTTTTCTGACGTTTTCTGAAGTTTTGTGATTTTTTTGCAATTTTTGTGTTTTCAATGCAATAAGGAATAGTACGGCTCTTACAGAAAATAATAATAAATTCAATAAAATTTAATAAGCTCGGGAAATGAAGTAATATCAATGCCAGTATCCTTTATTCAACTTCTCTATGGATTACAATGATACCCAGATGCATACAACAAATTAAATGAAGAAGTTTCAATGTTTTAAAGACCTGGAGATTGCTGCAGCAGAGGTACAGAAATGTACGGCTGGGTTGATTTATCCCTTTCTCCTTCCGTCTGGCATGCACAAAATAATCCAGTGGTATTGGCGCCTCCTTTAGTGCAAGCTGGAACCCTCAGATCAAGGCGTTTCTTTCAAGCTGATGAGCTCGGCCAAAAAGACAGAGGTACGGCCCTGGCAGAAAGGTACGGCCTGTCAGATCTGCATTTAATGCTGTACGGACTTCACCCAAATCAATATCAATGTCTTTGTATATGGTGCGCCCAGATTATTAGATGATATCTGGATGCAAACAACTGATAATAACTGAAGATATAACTTTCCTCTGACGCTCTGTAGTTTTCTCTGAATAAGAAAACCTCTGTAGGCAATAGATCAAGTGATATTGCACACTCTCTGAATTGCTTTCCGTTGGAGATGGCTCGTTCCCCAAGGCAAACGAACATGAAACCCTAAGTCTCAGGCTCAGACCAAAATTGATCAGTTTCAAACTCAATAATCTCATAATGCCAATTTCCAAGGCAAAATCCACTAATAGGCTGAAAAGTGCGATTTGCTTGAAAATAGGGTTTCATTAAAATATTCACGTTTTAATATTTTAATATTTCAATAGTCCATCACTGAACATTTTAATTACTTTTAATAATGACTTTTGGCCCCTTCTGATGTTGGGCGCACCCTTCAAGGAAAACCACTTAAGTTATAATATTAAATTATAACTTTATATTATAAGCGTTAATTAATTAATATTTAATCAATACGATCAAATAT
>VDFB02368127.1:0-33083 GCA_007258455.2 Sequoia sempervirens | reverse complement strand
GATGGTAATTTTAGATTTATTCCCCATAACCTCATTGGTATGCTTTAGGTGTGGCTTCTCATATGCTTACAAGCTCCCCATTGAAAATACTCTCCAAAAAATATTGCATTCTTTTGTGCCTTTGCCATCTGAAATCTTTTTAGCTTTGAGTCTCAAAGTGAAAAACAAAACTCTAAAATCCTTAAATTTCAAAACCCCCAAAATCCTTTACATTCTTATTTCCTCAATATTTTCAATATCCTATATATAGATTCTTAATAAGGTGACCCTGGACACCAAACCTGCTAAATCAGACAATAACAATTTATCAACAAATAAATAAATACATTCCAAACCTAGTTGGGAGGTTAGATACTTTGTTTTTATTGTATTTATGACTATATATATATATATTTCTTAAATGAAGAGAAAAATCAATAAATGTAAACACAAACCATAGAAAAAAGGAAAAAGTGACTTAATTAATAGTCACAAAACTACCACATGCATATAGCAAAAATCCATCAAAGTGCTAGCATATCTGTTAATAGCAATTAAATTCTCCCATATTGTTTTTGAGAGTATTGTGCAATCGATGCCTCTCTGTGTTGAATGAGATCCTAATCTTCTCAAACCAGACCTCCAAAGTATCTTGCAGTCCCAAAGTTCTAATTGTAAACGTCACCATACTCAATTTGTTCTCAAAATCTGCTAGAATGGGTGTACAAGACTTCATTTCTCTATTGTCAGCTATGGTGTCATTGCTTTCAACACCTTTAAACTCTAAGAGCTTGGGCAATCCAAAATTCTCCGTCGGTGGTTGTCTGGAAACCCTCCTACACAAATAGGATACACAAAGCCCATGCAGACCCACAACCAGAGGATAGAAATCCATTTGGCACTCCACAACTGGACTAGCTAAGAAAGTCCCAACCCCCAAAAGCAAACAAAATCAAGCGAACTGTGCCCAAAATGTCTAAGCAAACACAACCAAGTGGTGAATCTAAAACAAATTATTTTAGAATGAAATAAAACACAACCAAAAATCAGCTGGCTATGTATAGATTTATGAGAAAACTTGTTGAAAGAATGGCAAGTGACTTACCTCAAGATTTTGAGCAAATTGTGTGGTGCAGTCAACAATGTTGATACATAACCTTAACAAAGCATAATTATTTCTTCATTATTGTCTCTCCAAATTTCTCTGATAGTGTCCAACAGCTTCTCCCGTAGGTTCCATTTCTCTAGCAACTTCAAGCATCTTCTCCTCCATTAGCATTCACTATAATGCTTTAATCCAAAAAAATATTATGATTATTATTTTCCTATATTTTTTTAAGAAAAATGAATTGTAGAGCTGCTCAGATGAATAGAAAAAGGGATAAATGCTAATTTTTAAATATAAAAATAAATTTATAATTGGAACTATACAATTCAAAAATAATATTTTTAAATACTGCAATATGAAATTGGTCAATTGAAAAAATAAAATAAAAATGAATGATTGCAATAGTATCTTGCTGTCACCACGAACTAATAAAGCATAGTCAAAATGGAATAAAAATAGAATAATTATTACTCTCATATAAGTTTAGAAATATTATCTATATTTACTAATCCATATACCATTTTAATATAACTAAAAGTGAATAAAAAAAATCCTAAATTAAATGACACAATATCATAATGTCAAATTTAAAAAATATTCATAAGTGTGGTTATCATTATATTTTTGTACTTATAGTTAAAATTTTGCTTTTTTCTCTGTGATGCAATCTCTCTAACTTTTTTCTTTCTTTAGGGAAAAAGGAGAAACAAATTTAAAAAAAAATTATTTGTAAATTATAACCATAATGATTTTCAAATGGTTGGAGTTATCATTAAGACTAAAAGAAATAAAAGCCATGGAGGTTTTCCACTATCCCACCTCCAACCATAAGTCAGAATAAAATTTCTATCTAGCATTAAATTTGATAGCATAAATCTCCTTATCAAACTAACTAGAAAGGAAGAAGAACCAAACACATCTTGAAAGGATGACCAAGCTATGAATCTATTAGATAATATTTGAGGAAGACATCCAAGTAGAGGAACAAACAAGAATTATAATACAAAACAAGTGAGGAGTTCTACGCCTAATCATTATAAAGAAGATAAATAAGGTGGGAAGATTTATCAAGAGACAAAATACAACACTCAGATACATGATAATTTTGATTCACATGTAAGGCCTATTTAGCAAGGGAATCTACAACATTTCATTCCCTAAGAATATGTACAAAAGAAATAGCTTCAAAACTAGGAGTAATTAGGTGAAGAATCTAAGAAATAGCTTCAAAACTAGGAGTAATTAGGTGAAGAATCTACTTAACTAGAAAGGCCAAACTCCAAAAGGACTTAAGAATAATCAAGTTTTTCAAAAGTGAAACCAAGACAATGGAGTCAAATTCACTAATAATATTTTTTCATCCCTATTTGGAAGCTTTATCAAGAGCCATAAGAATGACATGAGCTTTCGTCTAATTATTGGTGTAAAACCCCATAGTAGAAGAGAATAAGATATTGATAGTAGGGTAAAAGCACAAAGTTGTGTCACACTTTAAACCAACTAAATGGTTTCTATCAAACCATTTTTTGGCAAAAAGGATTTTGTTGAGAAGTTTCGGGCGAAACTAGGTGGCAACATTGGCATGGTACTGACATGGTGATTGGTTATCAGTCGATTTTTTTTTTCCTAAAATGGTTTCAACCGAATACATTTTGAATGAACTGAGCAACTAGAAAATTTAAATAAAAGGGGCCCGCATGTTTTTCTATGGACCTGGGTGTTTAGGTGAATCTTTTGTGGGTGATATTTTTTTGACCAAGCAACTGTTGCAGGTAGGTTTTGTTTTATTATTATTCTATGAATGCATTAATTTTATTTTTTCCTATTATATGCACTACTAAACAAGAAAAATTGTAAGTTGGGACTACTAAATAGTTTAATTTTGTAACCCTAAATTATAAATATACTTTTGTTTTTACATGTTATATGCTAGAAATATATTTATTAAGCTTCCCTTTCATTTGGATGAATATATATTTATAAGCATTTTTCAATAATTGTTTAGGTATCATGCTCCCAATTTCCAAATCATTTGAGTTGATTAAAATGAAAATTCAAACTCCCAAATTCTCTCATGCTTTACATTTCTTGTTTTTTTATCAAATTTGTTGTAGTGCTTAAAATTTGTTTAAATTTTAATTAAAAATATTTGTGAAAACTTTCACTCATTTTCAATGGGTTTATTTCATATTGATAAGATGTTTCATCCAAGAATTATTTTTAATTTATTACATGATTCAAAAAATCTATCAATAAAAAGGGTTTGCAATTTAATTTTAGTCCTTGCTAAATAATGCACATGTTGGTTTGACGGAAACAATAGTCCTAGTTTAAGAAAATTATGTGCAATAGTTTTCTAAAATCCAAAGCCAATGAAAGTATTACTCTAGCATTTTTCTATGTTCTCATGCATTGAATGTTCGATCAACAAAAACTACATATTCAATTACAAATAATCTATGCATAATTAGTTTTAGCCATTATTTTTTGACTTCTTGACCATCTTTCAACACTTAATTGCTTGATAAATCTGCATACAAATTTTTTCAAACACACATGCAAGAGGGGGAAAATGGTTAAGGGTTAGGTTATAGGGATTTGCCTTGGTCAAATCCCACTTTGGTAATCAAACCCTTAATGAAGAAATGAAATGAAATGAACAAGGAAAGATGAATAAACAACATGCAAATGTCCTAAAATCACCATAACCTTGTTGAAGGAATTTGAAGATATGTCAATGGTTGCTCCAAGATACTTGATTGAATAATGCAAAGTGCTCAAATGGAAGTGAATTTGATGAATGAGGATATTGAATACTTGAATGAACGGGCATTAAAATGAGAAGAAAAACACTTATTTATACACACTTGTGCTGTAGTAACCTAATACTACAACATCACAGGTCGACATCAAGTAATTTTGAATAAAAACTCGAAAGGAAATTTCAAAAAAAAAAAATTGGAGCCAAGAGGAACTCATTCACCACCCATGGCGAATGTGTCCCACCTTGGACTTGTAAGTGAGTGTTAGGAATTAAGTCACATTTAATGTTATTTTTTGGGTTAAAATTCAAAAATACACTTAATTAAGCCTTATAAGTGCATAAAGGGGTCAAATAAAGTATAAGAAAGGTGTAAATAGTGAAATTAAGCCTAGAAAAGCGTGAAAGGTTGTTACAATACTTTACAACACTTCAAAATAGGACTTTATAACTGATGAACATGTGATTTTTAGGTGAATCATAATGAAAAGAGTTTAGAAAAGTGTAGAAATGTGTTACAACACTTCACAACACCTTCACAACATGTCATAATTTGAATGTTCAGGACCTAATGTGAATGCATAAGTTACATTGTAGCATTAAATCAAAGCAAAACAAATCAAGCATCATGAGAGAAAGACCTAAAAGACGATGAAAATGTCTAAGAGCCATTTTTCTATGGTACATTGGAAATGCAAAAATGTTGTCAAAAAGTACTATGGAGGACTATGACACCCTTACTATTGAATTAGTCCCACTATTGTTTTTGGGGAAAATGCAAAATCATTAGATGTTGGAACAGGATCTGAAAATATCTTTGAAAAATGCCCTCAAGAGGACTAAGATGCCTTAGGTGGTGACTTAGTCCCATCTAGAATTTTTTATATCTTTGAATGTGGTCTTGAGGCTCAATGTCTATACTTCCTCCTTCTTAGATCTTACGTCTTGAATCTTTCAGATTTGGCTTGTAGGTGAGTTTCAATGAAGATGACAACTTTTTAATGCAACTTTGTAAGTTTAGAGTTTTGCGCTTCAAATGATCTTCAAGTCCTCAACCTAGATCTGCAATCACAAACATGCAAGAGAGGAAAAACTTGTTGATTGTTAGTAAATGGGGGTTTGCCTTGGTCAAACCCCTTGATGGTAATTAAACCTTGGAATGAAATGAAATGAAGGGAAATGATGAATGAACAACATGTAATGTTACAACTCACCAAACTCTTGTCATGTTCAGTGTACAAACTTGTGTGAAGTGACTAGCTTGGATATGGATCTTGAATCAAAGGAATGCTTGATAGATATGGACTTGAATTGCTTGCTTGAATCAAAACCCTACATCAAAAATGTTAGCTCAAAAACACACATGATGCAAGAAGATATTTGATATGATGCTTGAATCTTGATGATGGCTCCAAATTCTTAATGAATTGCTCTTAAATGCTCAAATACTTGAACGCTTGGATGCTTAGAGTGCTTGATTTCTTAGATATATTGGATGATAAAATGAGAGAAAGGAACCTTGTATTTATACTTATCCATGCTTAATATCCTAAAATTACAGCACAACAAGTTGACATATGAATTCATTAATTAAAGGAGGATAAATCCCACAAAGATTTGAAATTTAATCCACAAAATAACTTAAGGGGGGCTAAGATGCCCTAGGTGGCATCTTATTCCTGAGGAATGAAACTTTGGGCACATACTCAAAAAAAAAGGGGACCATTTAAGATGTACTTGAAATTAGGGTTAAAGGACCTTTGGGGGACAAAGAAGCCCTAGGTGGTGTCTTAGTTATAACCCAAAAATTGGGGACACACAACCAAAATCATTAGATTATCATTTCCCCTTTAATGTTTGTCAAGATTGGCCATAAAAATATATAGTTTATTAGGATTTTGGATGCAAAATAGGACCAATTAAGACATACATTAGGATAAACAAAGCAAGGAAGGCCCAAATAAGTGTGAATTTGCAAGGGTATGCATTTTCCACCATTACATTTAACCCCCACTTTAGTGAGAGGATGAACTTGCTTCAAACTCACACTAAAGTAGCCAACCACACAACCAAGGGGGGTTCAAATGTATAAATGCTAGTAAGATAGGATTATAATGACCAAGAGGGTGGCCAAGCCCCTAGGATCAAGATCCTAATATGGTAAAACAACATAGGCTGAAAGGAACACACTTGAGGATGATATATGAAGCTATAACTAGATCAAAAACATACACCATCAAAGATAGAAAAAGGAAAAGAAAAGAAAAGGAAAAATGTAATAGATAAAGCTTTGAGTGGTTGTCCAAGCTATGGACTAGGTCTAGGTTGTTTTTCCAAAAAAGGTTTACAAGTGGAACATGTTGTTCACGATGCAAACAAAATGCATGCTCACAAGGGCTAGTGAAGCTAGTTGTCCACTAGGTGAGCCCCAAGAAGTCCATATCAACATCATACCCTCATGACTATGATAAGGGAAAAAATAAAATGCATGCTCACAAGGGCTAGTGAAGCTAGTTGTTCTCTAGGTGAGCCCAAGAAACCATATCAAAGCCATACCTCCATGACTTTAGTATCGCACAAAAAAGAGAAAATTTAGTAAAACAAGAAAGAGAGATGTATAATGGGATTTTGCTTAGTTCATGCAAGGTCTCTTCTTAGGGAACATTGTGCCTAATTTCTCCAAGAGAGGAAAATTCAAAGAAATATCATGATCTCAGAGGAAATCAAACCCTATGACACCACCAAGAAAAGGATGCATCACAAGAAGAAAGAAAATCACACAAAGAAACATGATTGTCAATGTATGCCCCCAGTTTAAAGCGGTTGCTAACACCATTGCTATAATAAATATCTTTAAAGTAGAAGACATCAAAGATTACTCGAAAATACCTATACCAATTCATATGTTTCCAATAAGCTACGTCATGAGAAGGGAAGGGGTTTCCCCCAAAATGTATAACTCAGTACCTCACATGCAAGCCAACTTAAGGCATGTCATCCACATCCCAAGTTTTCTTGTACATATACACGGAAGGTGGTCAACTAGCCAAAGGAAACAATGACAAGTGAAATGCAAGGACACGGTTGCCTAATCCCTTGCCGCCACTTTGTGTAGGACAAGGATGATTTGAATAGGATGAAAATAAGTATTAGTTAGAGGAATTAGGTGCTTCAACACAAGGAAGAGCACCACACTCCTTGAGATATTGAATTTTATCACTTAAAGTCTTACATTCATTAGTGGCATGACCATGAAGTCTATGATATGCATAAAATGAATTCTTTACGTAAAATTTATTTCATTTTCTTGGAGGGAGATATATTAGATGATCTTGGAGGAGACTCGTTAAGATACTCTCTTGATCAAAAGTAGAGGATTTTTTGTTATTGTGCGACAAAGATATCTTTTGTTTAGGGGATGATTTCATACTTACACAAGACTCTTTAGATTGTGATATTTTCTTCTCTCCTACAAGAGGGTGTAGAATCTAACAAAATCAAATCATTAGTGTTTTGTGACATGGCATTGGCATTAAGTGAATATTTATTTGTTTGTTTTGTTTCTTGAAAAGGATTACATTCAAGACCACTAGTGTCTATTAGTTCAAGATGCACTACCCTTAAACTAGGCTTAGAGGAATCTTTTGTTAGAGTGTTGATATTAAGTGAAGGCTTGTTTCATGGTTTTATTTCTATTAGAGGAAAATAACAAAGAACATGAGTTTTTTCTTACGTGCTAGGCTCTATAGGGACATGGATAACTTGTTCTCTAGTACCACATCCTTTTCCACTATATTCAAGTTGTTTTACAAGTTTGTAACCTTTTTCATAAATATTTTTCATTTTTTTAGGATTTGGTGGTTGTTGATAGTAGTTACATCAAAGTTTATTGTATAATTTTCTTTTTTCTATTAAAGTGGTTGAGGTGGATGCTTTCAAAGGGTCTTCCAAATTTTTTGTTGAAATTAATGCTTTTTACTTTCCCCTATTTGAATCTTTGTTTATGATCTTGTATTCTCCCATGAATGTGGGTTTGAAGTCTAATTAACCCCAATCATCTTCTAATAGCTTGGTGATTTCCTCAATATGTTTTTCTTTATCTTTCTATTGCTTGGGTTCCACTTGTGTAGTTGGTGTTAATGTTGCCAAAGGATTCTCCTTATTTTTCTCAATGTTCAAACAACTATTTGGGTTAGGGTTAGCTTCAAGTGTGTATGGTTTGTTGTTCTAAATATACTTCATTTGATGAGGAAGAGTGGAAGGAAACCAATTCATTAAATGAATCCACATTTTCCTAAAAGCAGACTATATGAAAGATTGTGATGCATAACATGGATCAGTGTTTCCAATGTGTCCTTTCCAGCTGTAATAGGAAAAGTGATAAGACCAAGTGGTTGTTTTCCAATATTGTCAAATCCCTTAATAAACAAAGAGTCTGGTTGAATTTTTTATTTATCAACGCCAAGCCTATCCAAAAGGGTCACACTACACACATTAATGGCTAAGCCATTATCAACAAGGGTTCACTTTATCCCTATCCTTTTATATTGAGATATTATTATGAAAGTTTCGTGTTGTTTTTTCACTTCCAAAAGGGGGAGTTCACTTTGGTGGAAAACAATGTCAACATTTATTCCTTGAATCAGGGATGCTATGCCATTTGGTTGCACATTAGAAGAGACAAGAACTTGTTTTAAAGCACTTTGAATCATGTTATGTGTTGATGCCTCAAAATGTCAAGCAACAACCTTATAGGAAACTCGGTTAATGGGGGTACCAATTGTGCTAAACTGAGCGACCTTCAAGTTTTTAAAGAAGTTGGTTCCTATTATATTTGGCAGTTTGGAATGGGAAAAGGAAGCATGTATATAAAATAAATTTCTTACCTAAGGTGATGCACCAAGATGTAGGTGTGGGCACAGTAAATATTCATTTTAGATGGAATTTAAGGGCTTGTTCAACAATCTGCATGTCTAGAAATAACAGATAGCATAGATGGAAATCCTAAGAAATTTATCAAATAACATAAAATAACTTCCATACACATTTACTAAAAAGAAGAGTCTAAGACATGGTCCGAATCAGCAAACTTATATTGAAATTATAGAAGTTCTTCAAATAAGCTCCTCAATACAATAACATCATAGTATAATGTCTTGTCAACTAGCTAAGAAACAGAAAGGTCAAATAACAATGGCACAGTCTGTGAATCTTAATAGAATAATCTAAAAACAATAAAAAGGCCTGGTGTCTTTCCACAATTTCTTGTGTATTCTCCGAACTTAGAACCCCTTTTCAAAGAGCTGAAGTAGTATATATAGAAAAAAGCCTCCCACCACCTAGGAGCTAGTAACATAAAATATTTTGTGGCACTAGCAATGATGTTTCTTGCAATGATCTCCCATGGCCATTGTAATACAAAATTATTATGAATCATAGAATATAGTCTCCTTCGAACTCGATGTATCCCCCTACAAATGATGACTATGGTCCCAATGTGGAAGCAACAAAATTCCCATATAGACACGTGTCCCTTTCCCACAAAGTTGGCTAGGAAACATGGTGATAGGACGAGGTTTGTTGCGAATTCTTCCCTTCTAGTGTTGAAGATCCCTACAGAGAAGACACGTGGAGGAATCTTGGTCCTGAGCATTGACTATAGGGTCCTCCAAAATTGTTCATGAAATGATGCTACGTGGCACATAGTGGAGCTTGGTAGAGAAGCAAAGTGTAGCATGTGGTAGATAGGTGAGGCAAGCAGGAACGACTCCTCAATAAAGGGGCCAGGGATATCCAAAGATATGAGGCATAGGTCGAAGCTCAACAAAATAATATAATCAACCCAAAAGGATCTCAATGGATTTTTATTTAACTTGAAGGGAGCTCAAGGGATTTTTAGTTAACCCAAAGGGAGCTCAAGAGATTTTCAATCCATAAATTTTGAAGAATACCAAGGGCATTTTTCCTGCAGAATGGGAACCCAAATTTTCTACTTCAAGGACTAGAGCCTTATCATTCGACAATGGAGCTAGAGCTTTGAGATCGTGGTCTGTAGAGGTAGCCATTCAGCCTTGGATAGTATTGCTATGGTGCGCAAATTCTCTTCTGCTTCATGTAGATTGATCACTTCTTTGAAGGGTAGCTTCATGGATATCCCAGTCCTAGACTCAAGCTAAGAGAGTAGCCACCTTATCTGATGGGTGACGCCTTCAATGTCCTTGGTAATAGGGGGTTGACTAAAATTCTAAAAGGTGAATAGATCTTGCTTCTTTTCCTTAGTTTTTGTTGCAATCTACTTCGATGTGTCCATTGAATCATCAGAGAGAAATAGGGAGGGTAGGCCCATCTAAGTCAGTTGGGATAATTTCATCTGTATATTGTTCATAGTTTGACTCAGTATTGTTGAGAAATTGCTAGCATGGAGGATGGTCTTGTGGCAATGGATGAATTCTTTTTCCTTCTTAGTGGTTGACCTCTAGTCTTCAATCCTTGCATTTACTAGATCCTCATTTGCCACCATGTATAGCTTGTATAGTAACTTCTCCACCTTAGGCACTTTATCTACAATGAACTATGGGAACTATTCAATTGTTTCACAAACCTCTCTACTCAAACTTGTTGCTTTCACCATTAATTGAAGCACGGACTAAAGAGTTAAACAGAAAGTCTTTTCTTTTTCCTAGTAGGAGATATACTGTTGTCTAGCTACTAAAAGGAGATTTGACTGAGTAGCAATGGGTTGGGGAGGATTCTTCAAAGCACCAATTTCCATTTCCTTCAACTCGACATCCTGCATCAGCTCCTCAATTCTCTTTTCCAAAATATAGAGTCATTCCTGCAGAGTCCCTAAATTGAAAAGCAATTGTTCCTTAGCCTGGCTTCTGGTTGTGGATTCTTTTTCCAGGGAAAGATTTACTTCTTAGATATCCCTCTCAAATTGATCTTATTTGTTCTAGAGCTCTTGATCCTTATGTTACATTTCTTGCTCTGATTGAATTTGTTGTTTCTGAAGCTCTTCAATCTTTTTTCGCATTTCTCCCTCTACCTAAGCCAATTGGTCTTGTAATTCTTTGTTTTTCTATTGCAGTTCAATGATGAACTTGGGATCCATGGATTGGAACTTTGAAAGTTCCACCTTGATTTATGCATGTTCTTCCTACATTGGCTGAGATATTCATGTAATTTTGGCTTCCCTTGCATTTTGTTTCCTCAGTACGACCTCCATCCTTTCCTTGACATTCTTAAGCACTTCTTCCTTCTTCAATTTGTGACTATAATTGAGGAGGTCAGTAGTCATCACTCACTGGGTTTCCTCCATCAGCTCAACCTTGTCCTATGATTGGGTCGCGTGCAAATTGATTCCCAAAACATGAATTATGTAATCCCCTAGTTGCATCTTGCCTTGTGGTTTGATGGTGTTCAGATGCATGGTTGTGAAATGCAAAAACTACTAAACCTCATTGAAAAGGGTTGCACACATGGCTCGATCGACTTTGCAACATCTTTTTCTTTCCTCTTCTGGGCTCTAATAGCCTTTATTTCTTTCATTTTGTCACCCTCCGACATAAACTATATGTTGATTTAATCAACTCACTAGCTAAGAGCCCATTGGGAGGAAGAGAAAAATGGAAAGAGAGAGTTCTCAAGATTATTTGGCAGAGAGATTGTTAATGGGGAGAACGGGGGGAATACTATACAAAGGACCAATTAGGGAAGCAATGGAAGGACTCATGGGGAGTGGTGGCAATAGTGGAGATGTAGTTGATTCCATTTTTTGGGCAAGCATAGTCAGAGCTGATGCAACAAAAGAAAAAGGGGTAGCAGTGGAATTCCTAGATTAAGTTGTGACAAAAGGTGGGACAAACCATGGGAGAGTAAATGTTAATTTCCCACTTTGAGAGATATGGGAGAAACCTCCCTTGACCATGGTAGTAGAAATAGAAAAGTCGACACTTGAAGTAATTGGGGGTGCATATACAATAGAGGTAGTAGGATCAACCAAAGATTGTGTAGTGAGAAGATGGAGAGAGAAAGATACCTGAGGTGCGGAGGACTCTAATCCTTTGCTCATGATAGGCTCCTGTGAGCCTTCTCCAGAAGTTTCATCCATGTATGGCCTCTTATCAGGTGGAGAATTGTCCATCTCTATGACCTTTGAAGGGTGTTGGGATACCTTGGGTATTTTCACAGTCCATGTGCATGGTAGTGAGGCCTTCAACCATCATGTAGTCACCCGCACTCTCAATGAATTCTTTTCGGGTTGCTCCATCACTTTTCCAATTTTCTGCGCTTGAGCCTTTTTCATATCCTTTCCTTTCACTATATTTGTCTTACCTTCCTCTAGATCTATATCCTCATCATTGCTTGCATCAGTATCCTCATGCCCTATGTTCCATAGATCATCAAATCTTTCATCCTTGTCTGCCTCTTGGAACGAGGCTTCAAGGAATTTTGTCTCCGAACGATAAATCTAGAATGCTACAATTTTCATTTCACTCCACTACCAATTCTTCACCAATTCAGTGTGAAGGTGGCACCCATTTGGTGCTTCTCATTAGGCTTGATCAAAGGAGAATAGAAAGAGAGCCACAACAACCTCCTATCTTTAGTAGGAATATAGGCCATGTCAACAAATAGGTCATCATGTTTTGACTATGGATTCAATTGAGCTTCCTAGTAAGGTCGAGAGTTGTGGGTCGCTTGAACTTTAAGGTTTGCTAAGTCATTTTCGGGGTTATATTGCCACTCATCACAAATTAGCACCAGCCCCAAATGAGCCAGCTTTGCTTCTAGCAGACCATGTGTCTGCTTCCTTGCCATTATCACTGTTTTGAAGCTCAAAGGGTAGAATAAAGAAACCTTTCTACTTATTTCCTTCGCAAAAGTTGTTGTCGATAATCGATAGTTGTCGAAACACCTTGAGGGCCAACACCCTATCTTTGATGCATGCCAAGAGTCAGAATGGCTCCTCAGTAAAGCCATGCAGCCTAAAAAATGTGAAATCCTCCCCAACAAACCAATCGCAAAGATGACAGAAACTCTCTATCCGTCCTATTGGATCGGCAGAAATTCAATAAAGCTTGCCATCTTCACTAAAATATTGCAAAATTGGAGCCAAGAAACACTTGGATGGGAAGAAATTCAATAAAGCTTGCCATCTTCACTAAAATATTGCAAAATTGGAGCCAAGAAACACTCTAAAAATGTATAGTAATCACAAGTTGTAGAAAGGAGGGGAGTCCACATAGAAACTAGCCTTCTTACTCCTTGTTCAACAAAAATAGCCAAGCCCATATGTTTTCTAAATAAGTCAGGGTTCTAGTGCAAAAACATGTGAGTGAGGAGAGAAGAAAACCTGAATTTAAGTTGTGTGTTTTATTCCTTGATGTGGCTTAGCATTTCCTAAATGATGACTTCCACAAAGTCATACAAGAATAAAGAATGTTGTCTCCTCAATTGAAAACCCAGAACCATTTGAAACTCTTCCACGTACCTGTTGCCTTCCATACCGAAAAAAAGAGCCACCATAGAGAAGGCCTCCTACAAATCTGAGCTAAAAGTGTTGTGTGTGACTGGAATATGCGGTGGCTTTGAAAAATATTCCTTAAGCCTTTTGGTTTCTTTGTTATAGCAGTCCAAGGTGAAATCTCTAGTCCTCTAGAATTCTTTTTCTTTCTCTGGAGTGAACATCTCCATCTTTTATGCTCTAGAGCCCCTTCCAAGAGGGATGCATAGCATTTCCCTAATAGCCTCTATGTTGATCGCAACCCTCAGATCCCAACCTTGAAAGGCATTGGTATCTTGGTTAAAATGTTGCATGCACTTGTGGACTAGTTCTAGGCAGTAATTCACAAAAGCAACCATATACTATGGGAGACCAGTGAACCATAGCTTGTATGCCAAAGACTGTTGGCTAGTTGACTATTGGCTAGTTCATTGTGGAGAATCTAAAATTAACAACGTATTAACATTCAATTTAGCGGTGAGTACATTATAATCCGTCACATATAATCTTTCATTTTTCCCTTAACAGTTTAATAAGTTTTATTTAATCTACTAGCACTTGCACCAGAAGGAGGTGCATGATTACGTGGATTTTTTTATATCTGTATTTGTCAAATTAAAACATCTTTTTTGAATTATTTGTTGAAGCATATCAAATCTTTTTGTTAGGTCTTAATTTAACATTTTAAAATTCTAATTACATTATTGTAAATAAAATTAATTGAGCTAAATTTAAGTATGTTTGGTAAACTAATCTTAGAAATAAATAATCTTATCTTTATACATATCTAGATTATAGTTAATGTTATGTCTCAAGACTTAGAAAGATAATTTTACAATAATAAATAAATCATGTAGAATATATTTAATAATAGGCCTTTTTATGCGTCATTTTGATAATGGGTTTGTACATGTTGTTGGACATTATCACAGATCAAGTGCAATTTTCCTCCAATTGATGGAAGTGGAAGTTTGTACCCACATATCTAATCCACACATCTCCTTCATCGATTTAAACTTGTATTGATTATCAAAATTAATTTACTCATAATATACATTTTGAATACCGTTTTAGAGCCGAAGATTATTTTTCTTTGGCAAGGAAGGAATTGAATTATCTAAACCTTAGCAGCAATTGACAATATATGAATATTATATTTGTCCTATATTTGATGTTAAAATACATTATTAAAACAAATGTTATCATTTTTGTTTACTTGGATGCAATTTCTCTTATCTTCGCTTTAGCAATTTGGTGATCAACTATTTCTTAATTCGTATTTTGTAGACACCACAAGAGTTGTAGGGAGAGGAGGAAGAGGAGAGGGTGGGATGGTTGTGGATATTATCAAGTTTTCATAAGTGCAATTTTTTTATGGCTGCTGTAAAGAGTCTGTAAAAACATAGATGAAATAAGAAAAGATATAAATAAGTAGTAATTAGTAGCTATATACATTTGTTTAATATGATAGGGAAAAATATCTAAAGATGAAGATTAAATACATTAAGAAATGCAGGAGATTCATTCAGTGTGATCTTGGATATCATAAATGTTTAAGGGCCTTTCGAGGGAGACTATAGGGCCTTTCGACTTCTAATACATATATGATGTACCCAGAATACAATGCTCTAATATGACAATAAAAATGCCATCTCATTTGCTAAAGCTCAGTTGCCCTCCTTTATTTGTTGACTTCAATGTCTGGGTCTAAATTTAGAATTAGGTAATCATTATAAAGTTGTAATGGTCCTTTAAGGTGGTTAATGTCTGAGAATGACCACCTATCTAAGAAAACTGATCATACATCTATGATCAGGGCAGTGGAAGAAAGCTATACCTCCCTTTAACATATTGTGATTATGACTTTGTTGCATTGTTTCTTGAGGCAACATGAATAAAATTAGGTTCAATCAAATGTTGCGCAGAAAATCTGTAAGAGAGCTAGTGTGTCAATTGCAGCTAATACTTTGTGGACACTACTGCAACATGAGAAGTAGGGACATAAGTAGGGTTATGAGGCACAATAGTTGCTAAAGGATTTGCAAATGTTGTAGCACTTTATGGGGGCCTAATTGTAAAGGAAAACCCTTGGTTAAGTGTAAACAAAAATTTCAAAAAACATTAAACAATTTTATTTAAATCCAAGGCATAGAAACATAGTTTACCACTACATTACTATTAAATAAAAATCCTTTGGCAGTAAATAAAAAGAACCAAATTTACAGCCTTTGGATATAAAAGAGAAAGCACAAAATAGGCAAGAAGAAGTTAAAGCTAAAGAGGAAGAATAGAACAAGCAACAAAAAGATGAAAATAGAAAATGGGGAATGTGACCATAAGTTTCATTTGGAAAAGAAAATTTATTTAAGTGAAGCTACTGAACAATTTTGTGCAGAACAATTCACAATTAGAAAGATTAAAAAGCACATATATGTAGTATTTTTCTTTTAGAAGAGGAACACATTGAATATACAAAATGTCAAATTCAGAAACTGTGCAATCAACACAAAATTTACACTTGAAAAATAATATTCAAATAGATTTAATACATTTTGAAAGATACTGCATATCAATTTACACAATTTTAAAGAACAAAATTCACTATTGTAAAGAGGTGATAAAAGTACACAAGAAAAAGGTCCAAAGGTTTTTTTGAAACAAGGGAAATCAGCACAAAAAGTCTTCAAATCAACTTAACTAACATCTTGATTACATGTTTACGATCAAATAAATTCGATATGAAATTTCATTTGAGTATATTCATTACATTGGCAATGATTGGCATTGTATGAAGCTAGAATTATGATTGTTTATTCCCAATATCTATAGTCTTTACATAGGCCGTTTACATGTGGTGGTTTTTTCATTCACCTACCAATGAATGATGATTTGTCCTTAATTACAAATCTCTGCCAAAGTTGGTTCCGGCCATGCAGTATTTTTATGATCATGTAAGAAATTTTTTGTCATTATGGCACTTGTCTCGAATCTATGGTTTTAATGCAAAGCTTATATATTCCAAAATTTAAAATCAATAATTAAAAAAAAAAAACTATGCTATAGTTTATATCTATGGTCTTGTATCCTATCTATAAAATATTTGATCAATAATTTTCCATGATTTCCTATGATATTTTGATGCCAGTTTGTTACAGTTCTGAGTTTTAGCACCAATAAATAGAACTTAGATTGAGCATTGTGTCAAACTTAGAAACATGCCTATATCAATTAGGCTATGGCGTCAAAATTAAAACTTATCATGGTGCAGCCCAAAACAATTCTTATTTTTTCTTTTAAAAAATGATAGCTAAGTCTGGGAACAACTGAGGCTTTTATGGCATATGGAGTTTTCGGTAAGTATAATACCTCTTTCAACCAATCTCCAAATCCTTCAAAAGATTTGGCTGTCTAGGCCACACAAACTGTAATTAAAGTTTAACTGGATTAACTGCTTCAGAAAATTGTAATGGATTTTTCAAATGCAAGTTTGAAACTTTGACATGCATGTGTGCTCTGAGAAAATTCATATCTGCAGTGTAAAAATGAGGGAAAAATAAAAGAAGTACTTATAGAGAAAAATTAAAAAAAAATTGTGTGCTTAAAGGCATCTTCAAAGGTATGCTAATTTTTTAGTAAAATTGGCGATCACATAGGGATTAGATTGCCTTTGTGTCTGGTTTGCAATTATTTGCAATTTTTTTTACATTCTGGAACAAATTGTCTCAAAAATCATGTCAGATGTTCTATAATTATAAATTTATAAGAAAGCATTAGAAACAATAAAACACAACCCAAAAATTAAAAAAAGCCCAAAACCTAAGCTGCCAAAGTCTGCAAAAATAACAAAAAGTGGTAAGAAACTACAATCTGCACCACTCCAAATGTTTACTTTTAGTATAAATATAGAAAGGTTGCATGTTTGCAATGAATATATTTATTCTATTAATCTAAGGTCTTATAGAATACCAAGCCTAATAAGAAAGAAATAACATGTTATAGTACTGGTGCATGCTCTATCCACAAATTTGAAATTTAAAATTTTGTGATTCACAAAGCAAAAGGAAGCATATAAACTAAGAAAAATACTGGACAATTGCACAACATGCCAACTACTGCAAGTCCATTGGAATTATATAAGAATCTGAATCATCAAACTATTACTCAAAGGTTACCGTTGTATCCAGCCAAGAAGAAAACAATTAATCAATTACCAGTAGATAATAGCAGGGCATTCTCATGGCTGTCAAATGAATGTGAAATGATTCAACCAAATTACAAACTGAAAATATTGAACAAGACACATGGAAAGTAATGATCACTGGATATGATGAAAATGGCGTAGTGCTAAATTGCCAATTCAATGAACCACATTTTTTGCTCTATAATTGCACAATTTTTTTTTGCCTATTTGCATCCATCCATACAACAATTCCATTGTTGTAGGAATGATTGTAACAAAATTTCCAAAAACAGAGCATAGGAAGTTTGTTTTCCTAAATTGATTTGTATTCTTGAATAAGCTGTGAGACTCCTGAACTTTTCTTGGACATGGAAGAGGGTGGGCAGAATAGTTGTTTGGAAGAAACGTTCACCATCACCTACAAATCTTGTGGCTAGAAATTGGATGTGGATCCTTCAAAGAAGGATGGTATTGTTGATTTGAGTGATATAAATAACGCCCATACAAGTCAGGTTAGATTAAAAATTTCCCTATTGCAATCTTTGGAGAATTTCCCCTCAACCCATCACAAGATGTACATGCCTAAAGTATATAGCTACAGTTACAGCCAAGAGAAGCAATCCGCTTCAAATGTGGCCATGAAGACAAGTCGATTCTAATCTTCAAGTGGACATTTGTTTTTATTTGCAATATTATTGACATAAAATATGGTTGTACTATGCCAAACATATCTTGTGTTGTAGCCATGTGATGTGAAGCTCTATAATCAAGAACATAAGTCCTTGTAGTAGGCACAACAATTGCAATAAGTGTCTTGCCCTTTCCTTCATTACTCAGAGCTCTTTAAACTCAAAGCTCTTTAAATTTAGTAAGGTGAAAACCCCTCTTTCCATTCCATTATTTAATAGAATTCAAATAAGAATAAAATTGAACCTAATAGTTTTTATGAGGATTGAAAATTTAGGTTGGTGTCATTCTCAATTTTGTTTGAATACCAAAGGTTTATCTTTTTTCAGCAAATGAAAATCTTTTATGTGAGCAACTGCCGTTGCATGGCAGCAGGGGAGCCCCTTAAGATTGAACAAGTCGAAGTTGTAAATGAAAATTTTAATCCTGACTTCCATTACCCCTCCGCACAAAGTTTGGCAACATGTTTAGGAATGAGCACATACTGAAAATTAATCCTAAATAACCAGAGATCAAGCAAATATGAGAAATATGTAAAATCGGGCAAGGATCCATTTTAGGAAAACATTAGGATTAAGATCTTTATGCAATTGTTGCTTGTATCTGGAACTCAATTCAAGTAGCTCAACTCTTGCCACGTGTTGACAGGTTATTACATCATAAGTAAGTCTCGAAAGCAGCTCGATCCCATCACGCCTTACCACCAGGCAGGATTTGATACAGCAACCTGAGTTGGTAGATAGAAATTTATTATATATGTAGTTGTGTGGATACTGAAAGTAAGCATAAATTATGTATTTACGAAATATGTAGCTACACCCAACCAAATATTGTTGGAAATGGACAGAAATTTGAGGGAATGTGAAGAAACATTAAGGAAATCTTTCAATGGGGTGCCTGTAATATTGTCTTTTGTACGGCTTTTTGAAAGTATGCCCTTGTATCATGCAGTTATCAAGGAATCTTGCTCATGGATACTGCTGAAATCTGTGTGTCTGAGAAAGGAATATTCCCTCAGTCTGAGTATAGAATACAAATCCTGACTCCTACTTTAAAATGGATATAATAAAGAGGATGAAGTTCTATTTTTGATTCACAGGTTAAAAGAGTATCACCCATTTCTCACCATAACTGGTGGGATTTTGATAAAAATTTCACTCTTCCAATTTTTCATCCATAGTATCTTATGAAACGTCTTGTTGCATTTGGAAACAAATTATAAATCAGTTCAACATGCAACAGTTAAACACTTAAATTTAATTTTCTCTTTAAATATTATACAATAAGAATGGAACTTATAAATTGAGATTAACTTTTAATTGTAAAGAACGCACCATGCTATAAATAGTTGGCCCAACCCCTCAAGCAAGCAAAAAATAATTAATCAAAACAACAGTGCTTGGTAATAAATTAAGTGCTCCATTAGCAACTTTCTTTATAATGAGTATGAAGGTGTGGTATATTATTTGAGTTTCCCATCATTCAGTATAGAAGATATCATCCCAGGTAATTAAAAATGCTGCAACTTAAAAAACTGAAGCATATGGAAGACATAGAAAATCCAAGAGAAATTTTAAGAAATGAAATTCAAATAGGAGTAAACAAAAACAAATAACATTAACAATAAAAACAAATAAATAACATCTATTCTTCAATAGTCATAAAACTAAAAAAAATAGAATTTAGCTGGAAATATGATTTTCCAAGAATTGGTCATACAAGTAACCAAAATTATAGCGATTTGTTGAGCCTGTTGATTAAATAATTTACTTATCGTATAAGTTTTTGAAGGAGATTTATATGGGAATCTATTCCTTTCTCTTCTTCGCTTTCCAATTGCTCGGTTGCATAGATGACTTTTTCCATTATTCACTGCCGCTCTGTGTTGAATTGTCTGTCGCCGGGAAGCGGCTAAAAGTCGCACAATACAAAAGTAATTTCTGTCGTAATTAAATCTAGTAGTCCATTTGTCAAAACCGATGCCCTGATTTGCCCCTATCACCACAACAAGAGTTTAGCTGTTCCACCACCCCTAAATGCATCATAAAATTACTTTCTCTACGATCTTGTACTTAGGCAAAATCATTATTATAAAGCACATAAGCCTTGCTTGTAGTCGTTGGTTTTACAACAATATAAGCAGAAAAAAATTGAAATTTGCTTCTACCAAATCAATATTAGTACGACGGCACACAAATGGAACTTGGCCTCTGTCAAACCTGAAAACTTTGTGATGCCATGGACAACACTTGGATCCAACGTCTTTTGTTCCAAAGACATCCAGATATTGTTCTTGAAGACACCAAATCAATGGGCGTGCTCCTCTGGCCTCGATTAGTTCTCAAATCTTCTCACAAAGCTCGCAAAGAGCACCTCTGGATTCAACAGAGCATTCTGGACATCAAAACTGCCTAGACCCTCTCCATCTTCATCTGTGACTTCACGAATAATTTTCTCTGATGCCCTTAGACGAGTTGGAAAATTACTTGCAAACATCTTTGAAACAAAGCAATACAAAACAAATCCTTACGAAAAATAACCGGAACTATAATTTAGCAAGAAGTTTCTCATCTATCAAACAAAGCAAAAGTCATGGAGAAATGCCAGACGCGGTATAAAGGAAATGGTAACGTGTCGTGCCTTGGACTTGGTAACAACCTGCTGCTTGCAATGCGAGGAATGATCGGCAAAGAAAGCTCGATTTTGAACAGCAACGCAAGGAATGATCGGCATGCAGTTTTCCATTGCGTTAGACTAAGGAATGACTGGCGGTACAGGAATTTTTTCAGGCCAATTTTTCAGGCGTGAGACAATTCGGGTGGGCTATGCCCACAATAAATAGTCTATCGGCTAACTAAAAATATAATAGTACAATAGCCAAGAAAAAGGTATGTGATAAAAAGAAATTTTTTAAAAATTAAGAAAGGAACAATTCGAATGTTAACAAATGATGCAAGCGTTGAGTTCCTGCCGGAGAGTATGATGCATTTTGAGGTAGAGGAGAAAGTATATAAGAAACTAGTGACCATTCTTGTCATGCAATTAGTATATTCGTGTGAAAAGGTGCAAAAATCATGTTTGAAGCTCAAGAATATAATTCTCTAAATGCCTTCCAATGTATTTGTACTCTAGTACTATGAATTTCGTGATAGTAGCATTTGAAATTAAGGTTGAATATAATGTCGTAGTCCAATGCCTTCAGCCATAAGTAATTGGCAATTATCTCAAATATCCACCATATACATGCTAGGATCGGGTCGTTTGAGTCAAACTCTCTACCTCCTAAACTACAATAATCAATTGACTTGAGATGCTAGTAAGGATTTTATAAGTTTGTTTATATGTTTTGTAGAATCTTATTGCAATTGTGTTGCTTGCATTACTCATTGCTCATGATAAAGAAAAAAAATGCAATAAAATGGATGTTGTAAATTTTAGATTGTGGCAAATTTTATTTTGAACTTATAAATAAAATATGTTCCATGAACGAAAAATAGTACCATAGAATATAATCTCATGCATCTACAATTGCATGTGAGATGCACTATGGAGGAACTAAGCTAGTCCATTCCTTGAAATAACTTATGCCTTAAAGCCTATAAATGAAGCATTTGATCAATGTGGAGAACTACTATAAGTATTTCAGGGTCATTTGATGAAAGATGTGTAAAGTGCCACAAAATACACCAAGTTAAAAGGTGGGATTTTCATTTAAAAAGGACAAGTTCTGAATTGCTATGTTCACAAATAGTCTTCAACAAAGGAATGCAACTAGGGAACTTAAAATTCACATATCAGTTACATCTAAACCACTGAAAGAACCCCTTATCTCGACAATTTTTAAAGATTATAGTAAGCATTCTCAAAATTTGCAAAATTGCATCTTTTGGAAAGGGGATTTCTTCATCTAACATATTGTCAGATATCTGAAAATCATTTCTAAAACTGACATATTTACTTAAAAATAAGTGAAAATGTACAAACAATTATGTCCGATGATGGAAGTTACCCTGTTGTACACAAATTCAAAATTAGAAACAAACTAAAAAAGAATCCAAAGTTAAGTAATTGGCATAGACAGTAATATAAATTGGAATTCCATTATTCATTGCTTGTTAAGGTTTTTGACAGCTGTTTTGAAATCAATATAACGTTTGTCTTTTAAAATAGCTCCTTCTCCTACATGTGGTTTTATTTGTGTATGTTTGACACCCGTGAATTTAAACTTATAAACAGTTGTTAAATATATGCTTTATCGTGTCCACATGGGAATGCAACTCTTCACAATTTGGATAGAAGGAATTGCCCAAAACTACATTTCCAAGTGAATTAATAGATAGACATTATATCAACATTCTTCAGTCATTGGGGCAAGCAATTCAGATATCCAAGCCAACAGGAGATATGATTTTAACATTCTGTTGTTGCCATTTGTGAGACATCAGTTCTTTCATCGATGTTGACTATTGCTTTTGTTCAACTATCCTTGGAGCATACAAGGGTTCAAACAAATGGAATCGCCGTGCTATTATGGATTTAATTTGTAAAAGATTGAGGGGCATGAATTCAATTCTCAGCATGTTTGGTATAGTCTTAGAGAGCAGATTTATAGTAACATGCCTTCTTTATTAAAGATTTAAAACTTTCACAGGTAAACATAATCACGTCCAGATATAACTGTGTATGGCTTGTGATTCTCACTTAATATTTCGTAAATCATATTTATGATACCGGGCGGCTGCTCCAGTTTTTATATGTTATAAGTTTTGTTTGATTTACTTAGCTCTTGTTTATATTTTGGTAAAATCTAGTCCTAACAAACAGTATAAGAATAGGGAAACTTCTCCTAAAACAATATATTATATAAGAAAATAAATGGAAGCTTTTTTAATTCTCTATTTTCCATATCTGACTCAACAAGCCATCTAGCATTAAAAATTAATAGAAATCTAGTGGCAAAGTACAAAATGTTTTCTTTAATTATATTTACCTTAAATTCTAAACATACTTTTGAAAAGAGGAGATAACAAATTTAGTATACGAGATTCACATGGTTATTTGGTATTAGGAATCTTCTAGGTTTTAGGTGATTTATTTAGAATTCATGCTAAATGTTTAAAGCTCTAATCATTGTTCAAGAAAATCTATTGCAAATTATAGTTACTATTTTGTTTTTAAGATTTATTCTATTCAAATTGAATGCAAATATGGGTGAATTGTCTTAGGGAGTACAAACAAGGGTGGACCAATATTATTATGGATAAATATATTTGATATCGGCCTAGAAATTTTGTTGCAGTTTAAAGCAAATATTTATTTTGGTAGGCTTATTACTTTCAACTTGAAAGTAGAAATAGGTGATTTTAACGAGTTGGATAGAATCCAGGGTAGTTGGCAATTGTTATGTGTTTGGTACTAGTTATGATGTAGCTAATTGCATACAATTGTTTTTATATTTTTGAGTCTGCACCTAATTAGGTAGGATAGACTTTGTGTCAGGCTTTGAACCCATGACCAATTGAATAGAACAAACTATTTTACTCGATGCATAGAGGTGAGGTTATAGGTTTTTTCACCATTTAAGGGACCAGAGTGATTACTCATATAATTAGGTGTAATACTGAGATAGTCTTTCTCTACTGGTGTCTATGACTGGATGAAGAATTTTAATTTTCCCCACAACCCAGCTAGAATTCACCAGTCCTAAATTAAATAATGAAATTTAAAATGAAATTGAATATTTATTTAACATTTTACTCTTGTTCTTGTCATTTTTTCCTTCTTCTGACAATGAATATATTTTTTAAGTCTCTCGTATGTTCTCTGAGTTTTCTGTATTCAAGCTAATGAAATGAAACTCATTGTTTGGATTATAGTTTGGTCCTAAAGCTACAGATAGTTGAAACTTGTAATATTGCTGAAGCTCTGTTCAACTTTGGACAAACCATTTTATTAGCAGAATTCTTCAATAGATCAACTTTAACTTGAAATAGGAAAAAATTTAACCCTCTGCAATTAACCTCAGATAGAACCTCATGTTAGTCATAAATGATTCATAATTTTGTTCATAATATTGCACCAAGTTTTAGGTAGTGGGAAACTATCACAATAAATACAAAAAAAGCATAGGCCAATATTGAGTCGAATGATGACCAATACCCTAAAAAGCTTAAGTGGCAAGAAAAGCGACAACCAACACAACTTTCCTATATATCTTCTGACATGCTTCATAGCCCATTTAGCTCCTTAGTTTCTTTTCCCTCTTTTTGGGTTTTTCCTTGCTAGCATTTCCTTGAGCTAGGCAAACTGCCAGTTTTATTTAGGTGCTGGTTACAAAACTGCTCCTGTGATACCGTAATTGTTGCAGCAATTTTCCAATCACCATGGTAGTTTTGAAATAACTCCCTACTAAAAACTGGTGGTTTTGTCAAAATCATGTAAATGGGAAATTCAAGCACCAAATGACCTTGTCTCCTTGTTTTCTCTTCCCCAAACATTTCATTTCATCTCTCTCAATCTTATCCCTTCATAGCACCTTTCCCCTCTATAAATACATGCTCAAATAGCTTGTAAAAGGTTGGAAATTTTGGGTAAATATAGCTGTCATTGTCATGCCCTAGGTAGCCACAATCAGCTCCTATTTCTACCATTTTTAGTCATCTCTCAACAATCCTTGTCATCTTCCCAATGAGCTGGAAACTTTTTTTATCCTAATAAAAACTAGTGTAGTATTTTTAATGATAGTTGCTTGTTAGAAAATGCATTAATAAACTCCTCCTAGGCAGGAAAGATAAATGGAGGTAGAGTTTTCTCTTTGTTTTACCAACTAAAAAACTATGTAAAGATCATGGAAATTCTACAATACTTTGTTGGTTTTGAAATTCATTTTCCAATATCTCTTAATGTATGGTGATAAATTCTAGAAATGATATCAATTACTCTCAATGTGGTGCCAAATGATGTGTAAAACTACTTTTTGCTATACCTAAATGATGGGTTTCTTAGATCTCTTTTTAATTTTTCTCTTTTTATGGGTTTCTTTGAGATTTCTACTTAATTTTTCTCTTTTATGGGTTTATTAAGTTGATAATAGTGGTCGGATAAGACTATAGCCCAATTACAAGTGGGTACCTAATTTTTCTCAGTGGGTGCTGCTAAGAAAATTTAGGAGCCTTTACTCAATAGTAGGTGCAGAGAGGCTACAACAGAACATGTCAGTAAACATCTTTTCTTCAAAATTCTTTAGATGGAATTCAAAAAATAAGCAATGAGTTTCACTAGTTTTATTAGATAAAAAAATGATGTCTGCAGCATAATCTTAAGCAGCAAAGAAATGATCTTGTCAACCACTAAAGATAAATCAGACAAGTTTGAGCTGACTAAAATTTATTTAAACATACAGAATCCCCTATTTTAGTCAATGTTGACAAAACTCCCCAGTTGTAGGATCAAGATTAAGGCTTTGCTTGTGGATTAGATAATCAATATATCAACAAGTATATGAAGGCTTCAAATCTATCTTATTGTTGATCCTTGCTAGGGTCCAGTTTGGAGGTATGTGCAGGATCATGATGGGCCAAAAAGTGGCAATATGATGGGTATGTGGTTGACGACTATTTTTCACCCAAAATTGACGAAAAAAAAGGGTTTTTAGAGGAGATTCTTAGCTTTCCATCGATATAAATTATGCTTTACTTTGAATTTAATAAGTAATTATTATTCATTTTCTATTGAAATTATGACTAAAGTCCTAATTGATAGGTTGATTGAAAAACATCAATAGCTTTCAAATGGTATCACATTTTTTGAATCCAAAACATGCGTCACATTCTATGCTTCACATACTATAGGATTAAAAAGAAAAATTGAATTTCATGAAGTTTTAACCAAGTTAAGGTGGTTAGACATACGAGCTTTTATATTTTTTAAAAAGTTGTAATCAAAAATTCATAATTAATTGTTTACTTGGAAAAAAATTACAAAAAAATATGCATCACATTGGTGCATGAGTCCTCTATTTATATCTAAAATCTTATAAAAAAATATTGTCATTTTATTGTGGTTAGGGTGGTCAGACAGACACCTACTTCTTATTTTTTCCTTGAAATTTAAGTACCACTCCATTGAAATTTCAAAATTTCACCAAATAGATTTAAAAAACAAACCTAGTAGTTTAGAAACTAAATTCAATTCGTTACAGCTTCTATTCTTACATATTTTTGAAATAATATAGATAACTTATTTAAATTTTTACATCAAGTTGCCTAACTCTAATTTTTTTGAATTTTTTGCCACTTAACGGCCTGTTTTTTCCATGATGATCCTACACATACCCTTGGAAATGCTTTTATTTTCATGCATTTAAAGAGTATAATTAAAAAATAATAGTTTAAGTCAAAAAATTTGTCACTCTTAAAACGGATGAAGTATAGAATAAGAATAATTTAGAAAACCTTACAATATTAGAAGTGTAAACCAGAATTAACAACTTCAAAGTACTTCAAGATTTTGCACTAATCAGAGACTCACAGGTTTGGGCCAAGAAAAATCAAATCATAGAATTTTAAACCATAACTTTTCAAACCCTAACAAAACCAAACCCTAAAAAATAGGGTGGTGGAGCTCTACAGCAATCTGGTGCCTAAAATGGCTGAGAATTTCAGGGCATTCCTTCAAATGACATTACCAAGATGGTAATTTTAGATTTATTCCCCATAACCTCATTGGTATGCTTTAGGTGTGGCTTCTCATATGCTTACAAGCTCCCCATTGAAAATACTCTCCAAAAAATATTGCATTCTTTTGTGCCTTTTCCATCTGAAATCTTTTCAGCTTTGAGTCTCAAAGTGAAAAACAAAACTCTAAAATCCTTAAATTTGAAAACCCCCAAAATCCTTTACATTCTTATTTCCTCAATATTTTTAATCTCCTATATACAGATTCTTAATAAGGTGACCCTGGACATCAAACCTACTAAATCAGACATTAACAATTTATCAACAGATAAATTAATACATTCCAAACATAGTTGGGATGTCAGATACTTTGTTGCAATTGTATTTATGACTAAATATATATATTTCTTAAACTAAGAGAAAAATCAATAAATATAAACACAAAAAATAGAAAAAAGGAAAAAGTGACTTAATTAACAGTCACAAAACTACCACATGCATATAGCAAAAATCCATCAAAGTGCTAACATACCTGTTAATAGCAATTAAGTATTATTTTTGAGAGTATTGTGCAATCAATGCCTCTCTGTGTTGAATGAGATCCTAATCTTCTCAAAGTAGACCTCCAAAGTATCCTGCAGTCCCAAAGTTCTGATTGTAAAGTTCACCATACTCAATTTGTTCTCAAAATCTGCTAGAATGGGTGTACAAGACTTCAGTTGTCTATTGTCAGCTATGGTGTCATTGCTTTCAACACCTTTAAACTTGAAGAGCTTGGGAAATCCCAAATGCTCCGTTGGCGGTTGTCTGCAACCCCTCGTGCACAAATAGGATACACAAAGCCCCTGCAAACCCATAGCCAAAGGAAAGAAATCCATTTGGCACTCCACAACTAGGCCAGCTAAGAAAGTCCCAACCGCCAAAAGAAAACAAAATAAAGCGAACTGTGCCCAAAATGTCTAAGCAAACACAACCAAGCAGTGAATCTAAAACAAATTATTTTAGAATGAAATAAAACACAACCAAAAATTAGCTGGCTAAGTAAAAATTTATGAAAAAACTTGCTGAAACAATGGCAGGTGACTTACCTCAAGATTCTGAGCAAATTGTGTGTTGCAGTCAACAATGTCGATACATAACCTTAACAAAGAAGAATTAGTTCGTCATTGTTGTCTCTCCAGATTTCTTTGACAGCGCCCAACAGCTTCTCCCGTAGCTTCCATTTCTCCAGCAGCTTCCAGCAGCTTCTCCTCCATTAACATTCACTATAATGCTTTAATCCAAAAATTATTATGATTATTATTTTCCTAATTTTTTTTAAGAAAAATGAATTATAGAGCTGCTCAGATGAATAGAAAAAGAGATAAATGCTAATTTTTAAATATAAAAAATAAATTTATAATTGAAACTATACAATTCAAAAATAATATGTTTAAATACTGCAATATGATTAGTCAATTGAAAAAATAAAATAAAAATGAATCATTGCAATAGTATCCTACAGGAACTAATAAATCATAGTCAAAACAGAATAAAAATAGAATAATTATTACTCTCATATAAGTTTAGAAATATTATCTATATTTACTAATCCATATACCATTTTAATATAACTAAAAGTGAATAAAAAAAATCCTAAATTAAATGACACAATATCATAATGTCAAATTCAAAAAATATTCATAAGTGTGGTTATCATTATATTTTTGTACTTATAGTTAAAAGTTTGCTTTTTTCTATGTGATGCAATCTCTCTAACTTTTTTCTTTCTTTAGGGAAAAAGGAGAAACAAATTATAAAAAAAAAAATTATTTGTAAATTACAACCATAATGATTTTCAAATGGTTGGAGTTATCATTAAGACTAAAAGAAATAAAAGCCATGGAGGTTTTCCACTATCCCACCTCCAACAAAAAGTTAGAATAAAATTTCTATCTAGCATTAAATTTGATAGCATAAATCTCCTTATCAAACTAACTAGAAACTAGAAGGAAGAAGAACCAAACACATCTTGAAAGGATGACCAAGCTATGAATCTATTAGATAATATTTGAGGGAGACATCCAAGTAGAGGAACAAACAAGAATTATAATACAAAACAAGTGAGGAGTTCTACGTCTAATCATTATAAAGAAGATAAATAAGGTGGGAAAATTTATCAAGAGACAAAATACCCCACTTAGATACATTATAATTTTGATTCACATGTAAGGCCTATTTAGCAAGGGAATCTACAACATTTCATTCCCCAAGAATATGTAGAAAAGAAATAGCTTCAAAACTAGGAGTAATTAGGCGAAGAATCTAAGAAATAGCTTCAAAACTAGGAGTAATTAGGTGAAGAATCTACTTAACTAGAAAGGCCAACCTCCAAAAGGGCTTAAGAATAATCAAGTTTTTCAAAAGTGAAACCAAGACAATGGAGTCAAATTCACTAATAATATTTTTTCATTCCTATTTGGAAGCTTTATCAAGAGCCACAAGAATGACATGAGCTTTTGTCTAATTATTGGTGTAAATCCCCATAGTAGAAGAGAATAAGATATTGATAGTAGGGTAAAAGCACAAAGTTGTGTCACACTTTAAACCAAGTAAATGGTTTCTTTCAAACCATTTTTTGGTGAAAAGGATTTGGTTAAGAAGTTTCGGGCGAAACTAGGCGGCAATGGCATGGTACCGACATGGTGATTCGTTATCGGTCAATTTTTTTTTCCTAAAACAGTTTCAACTGAATATGTTTCGAATGAACTGAGCAACTAGAAAATTTAAACAAAAGGGGCCCGTATTTTTTCTATGGAATTGGGAGTTCAGGTGAATCTTTTATGGGTGAGATTTTTCTGACCAAGCAACTGTTGCAAGTAGGTTTTGTTTTATTATTATTCTATCAATGTATTAATTTATTTTTTCCTGTTATATGCACTACTAAACAAAAAAAATTGTAAGTTTGGACTGCTAAATAGTTTAATTTTGTAACCCTAAATTGTAAATATACTTAAATTGTTTTTACATGTTATATGCTAGAAATATATTTATTAAGCTTCCCTTTCATTTGGATGAATATATATTTATAAGAATTTTTCAATAATTGTTTAGGTATCATGCTCCCAATTTCCAAATCATTTGAGTTGATTAAAATGAAAATTTAAACTCCCAAATTCTCTCATGCTTTACATTTCTTGTTTTTTTATCAAATTTGTTTTAGTGCTTAAAATTTGTTTAAATTTTAATTAAAAATATTTGTGAAAACTTTCACTCATTTTCGATTGGTTTATTTCATATTGATAAGATGTTTGATCCAAGAATTATTTTTAATTTATTACATGTATCAAAAAGTCTATCAATAAAAAGGGTTTGCAATTTAATTTTAGTCCCTGCTAAATAATGCACATGTTGGTTTGACAAAAACAATAGTCCTGGTTTAAGAAAATTATGTGCAATAGTTTGCCAAAATCCAAAGCCAATGAAAGTATTACTCTATCATTTTTCTATGTTCGCGTGCATTGAATGTTCGATCAACAAAAACTACATATTCAATTACAAATACTCTATGCATAATTAGTTTTAGCCATACATTTTTCCATGAATAGCAGTGATGGGCTTATATTTATATATGTGATATCAATGTGGTTAAACATTTATGCACTTGAAAGGCATGACTATCAAGATGGATGTGTAGTTGATGCTCAAGAACTTTGACAAACTTTTCCCATCAATGCCACTTTGTGCATATCACATACAAACTTCAAGAATAAAGTAACACCAATGAACCAAGTTGTCTTTGGGATTTTTTCCATAGTTTGTTCTACACATACTTGTAGACATATTGTCCTTCACCTATAAGGGAGTTAGAGAAGAATTGTGCAATACATAGACACAGAACAACTGCATGAAACTCTTGGTGAGTCAAAAAATTATATTATTAAAGAGGCATTCACCATAGTTTGTTATGAATTTTAAAGCTTTTGACTAGTGAAAGTTGTGCAACCCACCGAGCATCTTGATTCATGCTCAAATTAAGTAAACTATAAATCATGTTAGCAAAGTGATTTTTTAAGTCAACTTATTATGATATATGGATTTTGGGTTCATGTTGACTAGGTTGTCATCCTTAATGCATTTACTACTATACAAGTCAATATCACACACAAACACCTTAATTTGTTGCACAAGATAACTGACTATTGATGATTCTAAACATGAACCCTTCCTTTTTATTTTTTCGTCTCCCTAGCCCTCAATTTATCCAAATATATGCATACAATCAATAAACCTAATTTAGAGTTGTGACATATCATGTAACATAATCTTCAAAATTGGAGGTAATTAAAATCCAAACACTTCTAGTTGATTTCAATGTTTGATAGATAATTGTTCCATATTTTGACCATCTTTTAAGCTCTGAACTCTATTCACAACTTCTTATATATGTTTGAAGTAGAATTTCAAAATCTAAATTGGATTTCTCTCAAAATTTGATATATTGATTCTAATCAATGGAAGCTAAATCTTGAGTGTTGTGGATAAAAACTTCTCTTTGGATTTGGTTTCTATTCTGTGGATTTGAATTTATATAAATAGAAACTTTCTAATCATTTTCACCATGATCTTTTATGCTTGATAAACTTGTACAAACTATCATGTTTATAAACACCTTAATCAAGTTTCCTACATTACTAGGGTCAAGTTCTCCTAGGTTACACCCTTGGATGAGTTGACTTTATAATTTATGTAGATTTGAGTTTTCTTTGCTTTATTTTTCAACTTAAATTTTTCTTTTTAATATGCACACCTCAACCAACATTTTTTTCAATTTTTTTTCTCTTTTTTCCTTTTTTTCCTTAGTATTTTTTTTTTAAATGCTATAGAGGAGGTATCATAAAAAAAATCATATGCGTGAGCTATGTGAAATGGGTGAAATGATAGAAAATATGAATGATTATGAAGGGTGAAAATAATGGACAATATGATTGGATAATAAGCCGAAAAATGGATGAAAAGATAGGTAATAATTGAATGTACCTCCCCCCAACTTAAAGGGTTGGTCATCCTCAAGAAACAAAGAAAAGGTAGGTATATATGCTTCTTATATGATTAATATAATAAGAAATATTCATAATGTTAAAATATAAAATAATGAAAAATAAAATTAATTGTCTTACCAACTTAAATGTCCCTTGATGCCAAGATCTAGTAGTCAAGGTAACTCTACAACTTTGAATGTCCAACAAAGAAGAAGCCAAGAGTTGCAACATGAACTATGATAAGAAATGCAACACATGAAATATCTCTATCCCACTGAAGCATCGTGGACCATACTAATGGTAGCTAGTTTCATTTTTCATAACACCTCAATTGAATATGTACTAATATCATTTGCTATTGTAATGGAATGAATTTGTACCCCTTGATAATTCCCCATTTTCATACCCTTCACCTTAGAAAACATAATTTCAATGATGCAATCATGATACCTACCACCTTTTCATGTCCACTTGATAGCTTGTTTTTTTGTCAATGGAGGAATTTTGTCAAGGACATGTGCATGTCATGCAAATTTCTGCATGCCACACTATCATCTTGACAAGATTCCTACCTTTTGAATCTGTAGAGGTGTTAAATTTCTCCATTGTATGCAAACCATAATGCTTCCTACTCCCTTCACCAATTAAAAAAAATTTGTTGCCTCCTTTCAATTCAAATTATATAATTCTCCCTTCCACTAAGCTTCTTCACCATTCAATTCAAATTATATAATTCTCCATTCCACTAAGCTTCTTCACCATCCTAACACACTTGATTGAATTATTGATGCTTTCTTGATAAACTCTCACACTTTCAAGCTTCACAATCACCTCCATTGTAGATGCAAGCTACTCATTTCCTGTCTCCTCTACTCCATTCATTGTGACAGTGTTGTTGGAATACTTACAACTCGCTCCTTCCTCTACTTTCCTTGAGAGCACATATTTGTAAAGGTGATATCTACCATTTTCCATTTCTTTTGGATCATTTGGTGTATTTTCATAGCATACTTGTGTTGGTGAGCTTTCTCCTAGCACTATTTCCTTTCTTCTTCTTTCATTACTTTCTATACATTTTTTCTATCTAGCTATCTATGGAGACTTGAAAAACCAAAGTAGGGCCGACTAGCTGAGGTAGTCTTCTAAAAATAGCCTGAAAATTTTCCT
>VDFB02368126.1:0-16845 GCA_007258455.2 Sequoia sempervirens | reverse complement strand
GAGAGAGAGAGAGGTCCCTGAGAGAGGGAGAGGGGGCAGGAGGGAGAGATGAGAGAGAGAGAGAGAGGGAAAGAGATAATATTTAAATATTGTATATGTTAGTAATATTAATTAGTTATATAATATTTTATATATTAGTATATATATATATACATTAAGTAAAATATAGAAATAATATTTAAATACTATACATAATAATATAATATATTATATATTAAATTATAAACTATATTGTATATTCTAAACTAGATATATTAAAATAAACTATAAAATATTTATTGCATTTTATAAATCATATATTATAAAGTGTATAATTTTTTAAAATCATATATAAACCAAATCGGATATTCATTTCAAAACGGCTATCCGATTTGGTTTATATATGATTTTAAAAAATTTATACACTTTATAATATATGATTTATAAAATGCAATAAAAAAACGGATATCCAATTTAAAACGGATATCCGATTTGAAACGGATATTTGATTTGCAACAGATATCCGATATTTCTGACACATAATTTATTGCCTAGGGATTAGCCTCGGGCTTGCTTTAGTATTTGGCTTGGACATGCCAATCCTAAGAAGTCAACACAAAAAACGTGTTTGACAACTTACCTCATTTTTCTAGACTTCGTCCATGTGGCTGACGACTTTATTTTTAGCCAAAATTGATGAAACGAAAAGGTTTGTAGAAGAGACTCTCAGCTTTCCACCAATATAAATTATTCTTTACTTTGAATTTAATAAATAATTATTATTTATTTTCTATTAGAATTACGACTAAAGTCCTGATTGATAGGCTGATTGAAAAACATCTATAACTTTCAAACGGTATCATATTTTTTGAATCCAAAATATGTGTCACATTCTATGTTTTGCATACTATAGGATTAAATTTATTTTTTTTGAATTTTATGAGGTTTTAACCAAGTTAAGGTGGTAGACATACGAGTTTTTATATTTTTTAAAAGTTGTAATAAAAAATTCATAATTAATTATTTACTTGGAAAAAAATTACAAAAATATGCATCACATTCGGATATGAGTCCTCTACTTATATCTAAAATCTCATAAAAAATATTATCATTTTATTATGGTTAGGGTGGTCGACATACACCTACTTCTTATTTTTTCCTGAAATTTAAGTAATACTGCATTGAAATTTCAAATTTTCACTAAATAGATTTTGTTTTTAAAAAAATTAACCTAGTATTTTAGAAACTACATTCAATTTCCCACAAATTCTATTCTTACATGTTTTTGAAATAATATAGATAACTTATTCAAATTTTTACGTCAAGTTGTCTAACTCTGATTTTTCTGAATTTTCATTGCCACTTAAGGACCTATTTGGCCTATCATGATCCTGCACATACCTGAATATAGAAGATGACGATAGGAACAAATGAAAAATGTTCAAAGGTAAGAGCAAAGAAAAATACACAATGAAATTAAAAGAGCAAGCTATGTTAGACAAAGGGAAGAAGTCATAGTACAAGATGAGATAAATGTAGATGTACAAGGAAACATACAAAACCCAAATGGAATTCTTCACAATGATTTAAAAAAAAATCAAGTACAATTTTGACATCAATTAGATAACTTGACAACACAAGGTATATGTGATATATGTCAAGAATGCTACCTAGGAATGAAAGTATTTCACACCTCTAAAGGTATTGTTTGTGATAGATGTCGTCAAGAGAAAGGGAATCATAGATTTTCAGCTTTAAATAATATGGACCCTGGGCCACAACCAGAGAAGCTTGCAAACTTGACTCAAATAGAAGAAATGTTAATTGTTAACCCAATATTACAAGTTACCCATGCAGTCAGTGGTCAGTATAAATATAGAGGACACACAATAAGTTTTCCACAAAATTTGGAATATGTTTCAAATAATTTGCCGCATTCAATAAGAGAGTTGCCAATCATCATTGTTTGAAGAAGGGATCAACGTGGCACAAATTATAACTTCACATTCAATAGGGATCGTGTGTATGAGGCATTAAAATACAAAGTAGAGAATGAGAAATTTTACTCAGATGTCAAAATCAATGAAAATGCTCTAAATGATCTCATAGGAAATTCTGATGAAAATATATTCAACAAATTACAAACAGTGCATATGGAATTTGATTTTGATTCAAATGAAATTGTATTTGTGGGTCCAATCATGGAAATGGATCAAGGAAATATAATTGAGCACACTACATCAATGGCTTCTATGCCACCCAATGCTCAAAGAGAAATGGAATTGATTCAGGCATGGGTTAATAACCCTAATGCAAATTCGCCAACATTGATTGATTGTCCAGAAATTGTTTCATCTCCTATCAATGAATATGTCACTCCAGGATTACTTGATATGGCATTCCCAACACTGTTCCCTGATGGTAAATTTGATTGGTTAGAACCATGAATGAGAAGAGTGCATCTGCATGAATTTGTTAAGCATTTATTGTGTTATAGGGACCATCGTTTTGGTCGGCATCCAAGATTTTGATATTTTATGATGAACATGATAATGAGACACTGTGCACAAAATTCTTCAGCTGTATTTTTCAAAAGAATCTTTCAAGCCGTGCCAATTACCATCAACAAGTTACGTCAGCATATGCAAAACATGCCACAATCCCATCTAGCTGACAGGTTAATGTGATTTGGAACAACATTGAGGGGTACACGGTCATATTGGACACAATGTCGTGTAGAATTGATTGACATGCTTCATCAAATAGGCTCTCCTACAATATTCTTCACTTTGAGTGCAACAGATCTATATTGGCCCGATTTGAATGCACTAATGCCAGGAACATTGCCAACTACTCCACGAGAGGCTCAAATATGGCGAAAACAAAATGTTATTGACTATCCTCATATAGTCACACAATACATGCATTTAAGACATTCAATGTTTAGAACAAAAATACTAGAAAAAGGAATGAAAATTCAAGATTTATGGTCTAGATATGAGTGGCAACATAGGGGCTCACCACATGTGCATGGATTCATTTGGATAGATGAAGCACCAAATATGGACAACTTGGATTGGTCAAATCAAGAGCAATGAAAAAGTGTAGAAAGATATTTCCATTCTATTGTTCAAGCATGGAATCCTAGATAAGATCCACATCAACAAAACATCCAAGAATGTTCAAAATAACTTACAACATACACATATCATATATGTCGTAAACTATTTGTAGTTTACCACATAACTAATCAATTTATTTGTATGTCATATTGTAGACATTCCAGAATTTTCCTCAACATCCATGTCTAAAAAATACAAGACAACTTGTAGAGGTCAATGTTGATCATGACTATGAAGAGCTACTAAATTTTGTAGAGAGACACACAGTCTATAGGGAGGGTGCATGCCTATGAAAAAAAGGAGGAACAATGGTTTGCAGGTAACAATTTTCATTAGTAAAAAAAATTATATTCAAATCAAATGTAACATGATTCTAAACTAAAAACATACATTACTTATTCATATTCATAATAGGTATAATGCTCCTTGGCCATTGAATTTGGAGGGACCCAAATTACATGAAGACATAGAAACAGGTGAAAAAAAAATTGAGTTAGCGAGGAATGATGACAAAGTAAACAAACACAATCGTTACATATTGCAATTGTGGAGAGAAAATATAGATTGGCAACCTGTTCTTTCCAAACATGTTGTAATCAAATATATTATAAAGTATGCAGCAAAAGCAGAAAAAAGTTCAGAAACATACCAACAGATGTTAATACAACTTGCAAACATGGAAAATCCAGATGATTTGGCTGCAAAAGCGTATAGAAGACTTTTAACTGAGACTGTCATATAAAGAGACATTGGAGCTCAAGAGACATGCCACATGCTACTTGAACTTCCATTGGTAGAGAGTAGTAGGAGGTTTATCAAACTAAACGTGTCACGTGAGGTGTTTAAACCCGTAAGTGTAAATAAAGAAGAAAATAATGAAGAACAAACAACATCTTCCATCCATGGATATAAAATAAGGCCTTTGTCTATGGAAGGTGTTACCCTAATTGATGCAGCTAGATCATGGATATATAATCCTAAAAGAAAGAGAGATAACAAATGGGAGCCAAGACAAAAAAAATAGCTATTGTTAGAGTATGTCCGAATTTTTTATCCATTCCTCCACGTGAGTCAGATAAATTGATTGATTTTTGTTATTCAAAATTATTGTTGTACAAACCTTTTTGTGATGTGGATAGAGATATTGGTCATGATGATGATTCAATAAGACAAAATTGGGAGTCATTCCATTATAACCCTTGGCACGTGGAATGAATAGCAATTGAAGAACATGATAAAAACATCAGTGATGCGGAAATTGAAGACAATGAAACTCTTCAAAGAAATACTACTGAGCATGAATGGGAAATACTATCTGGACTACATCATGGTCAAAATATACAAGTTTCTGAAATAGATATGTTAGGAAGGAGAGATTTTGATAGACAAGCAGATTGGTGTAATGAATATCGTGGTGAAATCTATACGAATCAAGCAATCAACTTCATCAGTAGCATAAGAGAACATGGATGTCTCATACATGATGAAATACCACATCCTATGAACTACACAACCCTTAGTGACAAAAAAAAAGGCACTCAACATAATCATGAGACACTACCATAATAATGAAAATGAATCACCCTTGATGATAATTCAAGGAATAGCAAGGACAGGAAAGTCATATCTAATTGGTGCTATTAGTCAAGCTCTTAAAAATGCAGCATATCCTGGTCCTTCTTCTCTTCTATTACTAGCACCAACTGGAGTTGCAACATTCAACATAAGAGCATTCATAGTTCATTCAAAACTTTGAATCCCAATCAGAGATTTTGGTCAATTGGAAGGAGCAAGGCTCACAAGTTTTCAAGAAGAAATAACAAATATCAAGTACATTCTAATTGATGAAATTAGTTTCATTGGTCAAAACTTGCTAGAAAACATGGATTCTCGACTCCAACAAGCAGTCCCACAAAATGCAAACCGTAACTTTGGAGGTAGATATCTATTTGATTAACCCAATTAATTATTTTATATGGAAATACAAAAAAATCATATAAATGAGAATTGTATAATGATAACATTCTATAGTACTTACAATAATTGTTATCAATTTTCTATTAAGCATATCTATCATTTTTGTTGGAGATTTGGGTCAGTTACCCCTTGTTAATGATAGACCACCATATGACAACAACACATGAGCTAAGTTGCTATGGGAAAAATTCAAAATTGTGGTTACTCTTGATAAAATATTCAGACAAGATGGAGAAAACATCCATCAACAAAGATTTCGTCAACTATTGACAAATTTGAGAGATGCAAACCCTACAATTGATGACTGGAAATTGCTTATGACAAGAACCACTATTACATTAGATGCAGCAAATAATCAGGAGTTTGACAATGGTGTGCATTTATTCTCCACAAATGAAAACGTTAATCACCATAACAAGAAAATGTTATACTCATTGAAGCATCATGTTGCATGTAGTGTTGCAATAAAATCAGGAAGTAGCAATGCAGGAGAAGAATGCTCAAATGATGAGCTGGATCTAGAATTATTGATATGTAAAGATGCCAGGGTTATGTTAACCTCAAATCTACTCATACAAGCAGGCCTTGTCAATGGAGCTTTAGGATATATAAAAAACATTGTCTACAAACCTGGAACTAGTCCACCAGAACCACCAACATATGTCATGGTTGCATTTGACAGCTATTCCGAAATACCATTTGACGATCGTAACCCAAAGATAATTCCAATTACACCAATACATAGGGGCAGTACAATCCAAATTCCATTAAGATTGGCTTGGGCATTGACAATTCACAAATCATAGGGTTTAACTCTATCAAAAGCTACTATTGATATAGGACCAAGAGAAAGAATGGGATTGACATTTGTAGCTATATCCCATGTAAAATGCATCGAAGGATTAAGAATTATGCCACCCTTCACTTATGACCGTTATGAAAAAATGAAAAATGGTAGAAAACTTGCCAAGAGAAAGGCTAAGTAAAACATATTGAAAATATTAGAAGATACTTGATGTAACATGCATATGTTCTTCAATGTTGATTGCATGAGTCTCAAATTCCAAAATTTAATATGTGTGTATGATATTTAGTAGAAGATACTTGATGTAACATGCATATGTTCTTCAATGTTGATTTCATGAGTCTTAAATTCTAAAATGTAATATATGTGTACATATGATATTTAGTTTTATGCTACATTCAATTCTTCTGCTATATAAAAATTCAACAAATTATCAATGTTTCCAATTACTCTTCCATGTTTTTTGCCATGTTTGAAATCTATTGAATACTATTTTCCTTATATGATGATGATGTAGGAATGGATCCTATCAACAATCCATATAAGCACCCAATTGCTAGAAAAAATGAACCTCAAACCAGAACCATTCCTATTGCAGCACTCAATCTGTACCATAATAGATGGTCAATAAAGGCAAGATTCACTAGAAAGGGCCAACTTCGTCATTTTAACAATGCAAAAGGACATGGAAAAGTGTTTACTTTTGACTTGGTTGATTCAGATGGTGGTGAAATCATAGTAACATGTTTTAATGTAGTTGCAGAAAAGTTTTATGATCATATTGAAACTGGAAAAGTGTATCTCATCTCAACAGGGAGACTCAAACCTGCACAAAAGAATTTTAACCAAAGAAAAATGAATGGGAAATCTTATTAGAAACAAATTTGATTGTTGAATTGTGTTTGGAGGAGGATAGTTGTATACCAAAACAAAAATTCCATTTTACATCGATAAGAGAAATTGAGAACATGAAAAGCAATTCTTTGGTTGATATTATTGGTGTTGTTCTCTCAATCGACAAACCAAACACCATATTCAAAAAGAATGACACACAAACTAAAAAAATAACCCTTCAAATGAAAGACATGTCAGGTTGTATGGTGGAATTAACACTATGGGGTGATTTCTGCAATAAGGAAGGTCAACAACTCCAAGAAATGTGCACTGAAGGAACTTTCCTGATTCTTGTGATAAAGGCTGCATGAATTAGTGATTTTGGTGGGAAATTTGTGGGAACAATTACTACAACCCAACTCCTTATAAATCTAGATCTTCTTCTCTCACACCAATTGAGATTGTGGTTTGATATAGAAGAGAAGAATGTCCATTCTCATTATATTACAAAGGAAATCTCATATGCAATTGAAGAAAAAATGTTAAAAAGTATCTCACAAATACAAGATCAAGACATTGCCAACTCTAGTAAACCTTATTGGATAGTGATAAAAGCTACCTTATCTTTCATTAAGGTAGACAATTTTTTTATACAACATGCCCCTTGAAAAATGGAGATAGGAATTGCAAAAAGAAGGTAAACACTAATGAAAATGGTCAGTGGTATTGTGGAAGATGTGATAAAACTTTCCCTAAATGTGATTATAAATATATACTTCAATGCAAAGTGCAAGACCATACTTCATTCACTTGGATTACAACTTTTGAAGTGGCAGAAGAAATTATGGATGTTACAGCAAAAGAATTGAACATTTTGAAGCATGAAAAACAAGATGATGCTAAGTTTTCACACATTATACAAAAGGTCCTTTTCAACAGATACATATTTAAACTTCAAGTGAAAAAAGAGACTTATTATGATGAACAAAGGATTAAATGCACAGTCATAAAAACAACAAAGTTTGATTATTCATATGAGATCAAAGCTTTATTAGACTCAATTACAAAGCTATAGATTTCATAACATTCAAATGCTTGAATGTATATATAATGTTAACAATGTATTCAAACATTTGAAAAAAGAAAACTAGTGGATATATCTAAGTTAGTTAATGCCATTTTGTCATGATATACTTCTTTTATGGTGTCAATACTAAATCTAATGATTAATGAACATTTCTAATTTTAAATTTATTATTCTTGGTTGATTGTTGTTATAGACAAGTTGGTATGATTTCAAATTTGAACGTGTACCCTTATATATGGGAATTGAGATAAACAATGACACAAACAATAATGAAATCAAATTAATTGCTTTCCAAATTCATATTCATGAAAATGTAAGCATTTTTTCAAGTCAATAGGTGTCTCGATAAAGATAAATCTCGACGTGTTTTACATATATTATTAATTAATATAGACCTATGCTATTTAGTATTATTAATAAAGTAAATTTAGTATGTCAATAGTGGCATGATATAATTGTTAAGTTGTGGTCTTATTCTTGTCATCAAGATTCAAATCCCATTGGGGTGTATTTGTTGAATGTTTAAATTGAGGATGAGGTGTCCCATTTGTGACCTCACCAGTTCATTGACTATTTAATAACATCTTTATTATTGAAACCTCGAAAATAGGGTTCCACCTTTTAGAAGATAGAACTTGGGTTTAGGACCTATTTCACTCAGTTCATTCAAGGATACCTTAGAGATCTCAATCCAATGATAGAATAAGGGAAAAGATCTACAATAAGGTGTCCTAGGGTGTGATTAAAGGTTAAAAAGGGGTTCACCACTAAGCTAGGGCTTGGAAAGACAAGAAATGCAAATGAGATGCAAGACTTAACTAAATGACCTAGAAATGAATTCAAATCAAAGCAGTAAACTGAGAAAGTACAAAGGTGCACCTAGAAACTTGAATAAGCTTGAATGAAGATCTGAAATCTTGAAAATGTTGACTTTAATGCATACTGGGACTCATATGTCAGTAGGGGCGATTTATTCCCAATTTAGGGTCTTAGGTCGAAACCGAAATTTGGAATTGTTGAATCAGGATCTACAGAAAAAGTCTGAAATAGGAATACTGGGACTCATATGCCACAAGTGGTGATTTAGTCCCAGTATCAAGCTTTCTCTGAAACTCTGATGTCCTCTAGTGCTTTATTGTAGCTTTACTCCTACCAAATCTCTAGTTTTGAAACACTAAATTCTGCTCTATAAGTGACTTTCCGTGATCTTGCAAACAAGATGACAACTTTGACAACTTGACGATTTTTCTCCAATCTTGCTCTTCAATGGATCTTCAACTTATACCACCTAGATCTGCAATCACACATCAAAGAGAGGGAAAAATGTTGTTTTTTTAGTGGATAGAGGTTTGCCTTGCTCAAACCTTATTTTGATAATCAAACCTTGAAATGAAATCAAATAGAATGGAGGAATGATGAATGAACAAATAAGCAATGTCGCAACTCACCAAACCCTTGGACAAAAGGCTGCAATAGATTGTAAGTAATGGCTAGTACGAATGTAGATCTTGACTCTTGCTTGTATGGTATGGATCTTGATTTGAATACTTGCTTGAATCATAAAACCCTACATCACAAATGTTAGCTCAAAAATAAACATGATGCATGATGACTTTGACATGATGCTTGATACTTGAATATTGCTCCAAAATGCTTAATAATCACTCTTGCATGCTCTTGTAAGTGCTCTTATGATAACTTAATGACTTGTAAGCTTGCTAGGTGAAACATGAGTGAAATAAACATGTATTTATACTTGTTTATGCCAATTTTTTTGAAATTATAACACTACAAGCCAACATTAGATCTAGGAGAATAAAATCCCACCAAGAATTTGAATTTAAATTAGGCCTAAGCTAAGTGGGACTCATACACTAGTTGTAGAATATGAGTCTCATTAGGCTAAGCTTGGGACACATTTTTCAAAAAATGCTTAGTTTAATGTTAAATTCATATCTAGGCTTTGAAACCTAGGTGGGACCCATACACCTGAGGTGGTGTATGAGTCCTAGATCACTATATCCAGGTCATACAATCCAAAAATATTAAATTATGATTGGTCATTTGATATACATGTCAAGATTATCCTTAGAAAGATGCATTAATTAAGGCTTGTGGATGTAAAATAAGGCCAATTAAGGCATAAAGAAGCCCAATTTTAGCAGGGAAGGCTCAAACAAGTGTGAAAATGTAAAGGGATACATTTTTCTACACTACATTTAGCCCCCACTTTAGTGAGAGGATGAACTTGCTTCTGAACTCACACTAAAATAGACAAACTCGCATCAAGAGTGGTTCAAGTCTACTAATGCTAGTAAGATAGGATAACATCGATCAAGAGGGATGATCAAGCCCCCAGAATCAAGATCTTATGGCAAACCAACATAGACACAAAAAAGCACACATGAAAATGATAAAAGGAAAAACAACAAGGCACAAGCATACACTGCCAAAGACAAAGAGAGAAAAACAAAAACAAAAAAGGATGGATCAAGCATCATATGTTTGTCCTGCACGCTATGGATTAGATCTAAGTTGTTTGTACAAGAAGGTTTACAACTGGAGCACAATGTCCACAATTAAAACCAAACACACGCTCACAAGGGCTAGTGGAACCTCAGGCTATCCACTAGGTGAACCCCCAACAAGACACATACGCACATGACCGGTATGTGCTCACATAGACAAGCAAGTGGCTATGGGAAAGTCACACATAAGTTTGGCTCCCATACGTGCAACCATACCAAAGCTATACCTCGTAATAACTTTAATAAGGCATCACAAAACAATGAAATTTGAGCTTCATGAGGCAATCAAAGCTTCGTATGCTTGAAACTCATGAACAAATAAGATGGAACCACGGGCAAGCAAAGTGTGTTATGCAACGTGGCCATATAATTGAAAATGAAAAAAAAAGTGTAAGGGTAATTCCAAAGGAGTTTTGTTTAGTTCATGTGAGGTCTTAACTTAGGGAACATTGTGCCTAATGTCTCCAAGAGAGGACCAATCGAAGAATAGAAGATTCACAACTTAGGGGATGCAATGTGTCGCATCAAGCCACTAAAAAGAATATAATATGCTAAGAGAGATCACGCTCTTGAAGGACATCACACCCAATGTCACCACAAAGTGAAAGATGCATCATATGAAGTAAGAATACTACATAATAAAACATAAGAAATGCAAAAGAATAATGCCAATGTATGCCCCCACTTTAAAGAAATTGCTAAAACCATGTTGTGAGTAATTACTTTAAAGTATCAAATGATAAATGCTAACAATAAAAAGGACATGAGAGCTTATTTGGAAAGCCCTATGCCAAGTCATATGTTTCCAAATAAAGCTACGTCATGGAAAGGGGTTGCCCCCAAAATGAAATCCCAAAGTCACATAAAGGATCCATGAATTTGGGCTCAGTATGTCTTTGCTACAATGTTGTTATATAGCGTTGAACTGTCATCATTCCCTAAATACTCATGGAATGGGAAGAATGATCTCAAGCAAAAACAAAGGAAATTCATTTTAGGTCAACATGGAAGAGACGAGAATTTCTTGACGCCTTGGTCATCCCCAAAAGGAAAACAGAAGACAAAGAAAAAGATAAAGGAAATTTTTTTGGGTCAACATGGAAGAGACTTAAATGTCTTGAGGCCTTGTGTCATTGCCAAAAGGAAAACACAAGACAAAGAAAATCTAAAATGTTTACGACATAGAGAAGAATGTAGGTACAAATAGAGGAATGTCAGAAAGAGAGAAGTACATCAAATAGAACAGTACGAGGAGATCATATTATGCACATGCAATCACACACAACATGAAAAAGAAAATAATGCAAAAGACTAGTAAGGCCCATGCGAGTAAACCTATTAGCAAGTCGTCTGCATCCCAATCATGGTCATTGTATACGAAAGGTGGAAAACTAGCCAAAGGGACAATAGCAAGTGCCAAACTAGGGTCAAGGCTATCTAATTCTTTCCTCCACTAAGTGTGAGACAAGAATGAGCTAATATATTTTATGAAAAAGAGCTCCTTGCATTTTGAAAATGATTTGCAATGAATATAAAACATGCAATAGTGAGAATGTTGTGAATCTACAACTATTACATGGCAACAAGAGGAAATACATTCTTTAATGGATTATTTCTATGATATCAAACTTTTAAAATATTTGTTTTAAAGCATGACACTCATCAATAATACATCCAGTAACTCTATGATATTGACAATGTGATGTGTTTGTATTCTTGGGATTTGGTTTTCAATCTTCTCGTATTGGTGGTAATGTAATTAGTCCTTTGTGTAGAAGTATCTATAGATGCCTTTAAGTTGTAGATGGTGGATAAAGGAATTGTAACTTTTCTTTAGTTTGTAAGGCCTTCATTGCTTGCTAGATTCACCAATTTCTCGTGTTATATGTTGAGGAGGGGGACCTAAGACGATCCTATCATCCTTATCATCATTATGAGGAATTGGTTGTTCATTAGGAAGGATACTTATGTCGGGAGGAGGATTTTGATAGCCTAACCCTTTGGTATCTTTAGTTGGTATTTTCTCTAAAAGTTGGTGAATTTCATGTTCGCTTGTTGCATCACATCCTTGTTTACTTAACATCATGAATCCTTTTCCATATGTCTCTTCTAGGTTGATGGGAGTCTTTGTCACTTTTCTAACGTGGAATGGTTGAATGTTTGCTTGATTAGAGGAACTAGGTTCACCTATTGTAGGAAACTTAAGCTCAACGTGTGTCTCAATTTTAGGATGTAAAAGATCAAACATCTCAAGAGGTGTTGGTTGTTTCATAGAAGGATAAAAGGATGCATTAGTCTTAAGGTTGTTAATGAAATAATCTATGAAGGTATTTATGTTGTCATCATCTTCTCCAATGATGTCAACATCATGAGGAGGACATGCATTAGGATTTGATTGAGCATGAGTGACTTCAATTTCATTAGGGTCATTTCTAAAAGCACAAATTGGCACATCCACTAATGACTTCAAGGACATCCAGAACTTTCCAAAACACATATCCATGATGAAATATAATGCAGGAACTTAGAATAAAAGGAGAAAATACAACTTTGAAATTATGCAATTGAAAAAATGAACCAAATCAAGCTAAATGCAGTGAAATTAATGAAACATAAACTATGCAAACTGAAATAGAAATGTAATAATAGCAAATTTAAACACAAAAATAGAGTTTTTAATGTTGGAAAATGTAGTTTAAAATCTGAAACAGGACTAAATTTCCCAGAGGAGCATATGAGTCCCAATCAATATTTTTCAAGGATTCAAATGTTGATAAACAATCAACACATAATACCTAGAAATTAGGCAAAACTACCTGTAGTAGGACTAAATTGCCTAGAGGGGTGTATGAGTCCCAGATTAGGGTTTTGAAATGAATTCTGAAGAATTCTGAGTGAATGTTATGCTTTTTGGTTTGAATGATTTCTATGCTAAGTGCAATTACAGATTTCAATTGAATTTCAATGATGAAAGAGGAAAAAATGCAACCTATATGCACTTTCACTAATGCAAGATATTGAAACCCTAGATGCAAATTAACTAATGCAAGACCTAATGCAAAGTTAATGCAAGTTAGATATAGGGCTATGATGCACTCCAAACCAGAAATAATGTGTTCTAAAGGACAGGTTCACCAGAATGAAACCTTGGAAATAGGGTTCCACATTTTAGAAGATTGAACTTGGGTTTAAGACCTATTTCACTTAGTTCATTCAAGGATGCCTTAGAGATCTCAATCCAATTATAAAATGAGGGAAAGACATTTGCAATAAGGTTTCCTAGGGTGTGATTAAAGGTTAAAAAGGGGTTCACCACCAAGCTAGGGCTTGGAAAGGAAAGAAATGTAAATGAGATGCAAGACTTAACTAAATGACATAGAAATGAATTCAAATCAAAACAGTAAACTGAGAAAGTACAGAGGTGCACCTGGAAACTTGAATAAGCTTGAATGAAGGTATGGAATCATAAAAATGTTGACTTTAATGCACACTAGGACTCATATAGTAGTAGGGGCGATTTAGTCCCAGTTTAGGGTTTTGGGCTAAAACCATAATCTAAAACTGTTGAATCAGGATCTACAAAAAAATTCTAAAACTAGGTATACTAGGACTCATACGCCACAAGTGGTGATTTATTCCTAGTATCAGGGTTGCTCTAAAACTCTGATGTCCTTTAGTGCTCTATTGTAGATTTTCTCCTACCAAATCCCTGGTTCTGAAACACTAAATTCTGCTCTATAAGTTACTTTTCTATGATCTTGCAAACAAGGTGACAACTTTGACAACTTGATGACTTTTCTCCAATCTTGCTCTTCAATGGATCTTCAATCTAGACTTCCTATATCTGCAATCACACATCAAAGAGATGGAAAAATGTTGTTTTGTTAGTAGATATGGGTTGGCCTTGGTCAAACCCCATTTTGGTAATCAAATCTTGAAATGAAATTAAATAGAATGGGGGAATGATGAATGAACAAATAAACAATGTCACAACTCACCAAACCCTTAGAAAAAAGGCTGAAATCTTGTAAGTAATGGCTAGCACGAATGTCAATCTTGACTCATGCTTGTATGATGTGGATCTTGATTTGAATGCTTGCTTGAATCATAAAACCCTACATCACAAATGTTAGCTCAAAAAACAAATATGATGCTTGATACTTAAATAATGTTCCATAATGCTTAATAATCACTCTTGAATTCTCTTGAATGCTCTTTTAAGTGCTCTTATGATAACTTTTTGATGACTTGTAAGCTTGTTAGGTGAAAAATGAGTGAAATAACCTTGTATTTATACTTGTTTATGCCAAATTTCTCGAAATTACAAAACTAAAAGCCAACATCATATCTAGGAGAATAAAATCCCGTCAAGAATTTGAATTTAAATTAGGTCTAAGGTAAGCAGGACTTATATACCAATTGTGGCATATGAGTCCCATTAGGCTAAGCTTGGGACACATTTTTCAAGAAATGCTTAGTTTAATGTTAAATTCAAATGTAGGCCCTAAAACCTAGGTGGGACCCATATGCCCAAGGTGGCATATGAGTCTCGGATCACTAAATATAGGCCATACAATCCAAAAACATTAAATTATGATTGGTCATGTGATATGTGTCGGGATTATCCTCGGAAAGATGCATTAATTAAGGCTTGTGGATGCAAAATAAGGCCAATTAAGGCATAAAGAAGCCCAATTTTAGCAGGGAGGTCCCAAACAAGTGTGAAAATGTAAAGGGCTACATTTTTCTACACTGTAATTGTTACTAGTTTTTAACAAAATATACTAAGTAATAAGTTATATTAAATAAATTAAAAGATTTTTTTTGGGGTTACATACATTTTTAAATAAAGATTGATTAAGACATCCAAATAAATAGTAAAATATGTATTATAATAACATAAAAACTCAATATTTAGCATGACCATACCATAAATACCATATTAAAAATATTTGTTTTAATTAATTATATGAATATAACATTATATTGATAATATTTTTAACACAATTAGAACATAGATACAATTGACAAAAATAAAATAAAACCATTCAAGATTATGGTTCATGAATGTCTTATATGGTAAGTAAGCATCCAAGTATATATTATGAACATTTTGGGCACAATGATGAAATTACATAAAAATTGTATTAACATCTTAGATGAAGATAGCTAATGTGTTTCTTTTCTTCCTGAAATCACTTTTTCTTTATTGTTGATGTCCATCATTATATCAATTGTATCTCCTAAAGGAAGTGCACTTTGTTTCAAATATTCAGAGTTGTATTCTTCTTTGCTCATGTCAATCTCACTACTCTATTTTTCTCCGTCTTTACTCTCGGCACTAATCATAGCACATGTTACCCATTTCTTTTGAGGAGTGGAGGTTTTTTCATAAACTCCTAGCATTTGTTTCAAGGCTTCATCATCTTCAAAGTATTCCCATGATGGTTCACAAGTCATATCAAGGAATTCAAGATGCTTCAAGGTGAGATTGATTTTAGGTTTACACATGATGGTGTTGATGTTTAACGAGGGTCTTTTGTTTGCTTGCATTATTTTAGAAGGACAATATCCCAAACCACTTTTTTGTCTTGTGTGTTAGGTTCTATAGGAACACGAATTCCTTGTTCTTTCTTTCCACAACCTTTTCCACTATAACCCAATTGTTTCATAAGTTAATAACCTCTCCCATAAATTCTTTATATTTCTTTCAGGTTTAGTGGTTTTGGTAATCTATCTCATCAAAATTAGTTGTATAGATTGTGTCATTTTCAAGGGTAGATGAGGTAGACATGATTGTGATTTTTCTTCTAAATTATGCATTGACATTACCATTGATTGCTTTTGTTTTTCATCTTCCTTTCTTGTGATTATGTATTCTCCCATAAACAAAGGTGTGAACTCCAATGAACCCCAATCATCTTCCAATAACTTTGACATCATTTCCATTTCTTATTTTTCTTCTTCCATAGGTTCTATGTTGGATGTTGGAATTAATGTGTTTAGAGGACTTATCGTTCCTTTTTCAACTTGTAAACAACTTTCAAGCTTGGGGTCTATTTCAATTTGGTATACCTTATTTTTGTAGACATACTTCATTATATGATGAAGATTTGAAGGTACTGCATGCATCTCATGAATCCAAGGTAACCCTAAAAGAAGGTTATATGAAAGATTATCGGGCATTACATGAATAGGAGTTTACAAGGTAGCCTTTCCAACTATAATAGGAAAATTAATCACACCCAATGATTGTTTTCCTATATTATTGAATCCTTGAATCAACAAGGAATCAGGTTGAATTTTTGACTTATCCACACTGAGTTTATCCAAAAGGGTCACACTACACACATTAAGAGTGAAACCATTGTAAATAAGGGCTCTTTTTATTCCTCATCTATTATGGATAAAAATTATCATGAAGGCATCATTTCTCTTTCTCATTTCCAAAGGAGGTAGCTCATTTTGATGAAAGGTAATGTCTACATTAACTATAGTCATTCCTTGTATTAG
>VDFB02368125.1:0-27932 GCA_007258455.2 Sequoia sempervirens | reverse complement strand
ACATTTCCTTCCATCATCATGGTTTTGGTAGCATCCAGAATTGTTCTATTCTTTCTCTCTGCAACTCCATTTTGTTGAGGGGTTTGGGGAGTAGATAATTGTCTTTTAATACCATGCTCTTCAAAATAAGAGTTGAACTCCTTAGAAATGAACTCACAATCTCTGTCAGATCTCAGGGACTTGATTTTCAAACCTTTCTCATTTTCTTCCATAGCCTTGAAACATTTGAATTTCTCTAGTGCTTCACATTTTTCTCTCAAAAAGGAAACCCAAATCATTCTAGAGTAATCATCAATAACCAGCATGAAATACCTTTCTCCATGAATACTTCTGACTCTTGAGGGACCACAAAGGTCAGTATGTAGCAGCTCCAACAAATTATTTGAATGAAAATGTTTTCTCTAGAAGGAGACTATAGTTTGTTTACCCATCTAACATTCCTTGCAAATTACATTAGCATGCTTTACTAGTCTAGGTAGATCTCTTACTGCTTGAGTAGAACTTATCTTGATAATGTTTTCAAAGTTTACATGACAAAATCTCCTATGCCACAACCAAATTTCATCTACTTGAGCAATCAAACAACTTCCACTAGTAGTATTCAAGTGAAAAATGTTACCTTTTTTTTGTTTTCCAGTTGCAATCATGTTTCGATAACTTCCATGTATCTTGCATCTTCCATCTTTGAACTATAGATCATTTCCCTTGTGAACCATTTTTCCAACACTCAACAAGTTGTGCTTCAGGCCTTCAACATAGAGGACATCATCAGTGTTGTCCTTATCGCCAAGGAAAATAGATCCTCTGCTATGAATCACACCATCATTGTTGTCTCCAAATCTTACAACTTCACCGTCATACTTGTCTAGACTTACAAATTTTCTTTTATCCGGGTCATATGATGTGAGCATCCACTATCAATGACCTACTCATCTTTTTATTCAACTTGAGCTACAAGAGATTTTTCATCTTTAGTAGATTTAGTAGCCATATGATTATTTTCAATGGTAGCAATGAAATCCCAATCATCTTCTTTTCCATTGTCCTTATCAGACTCATCATCAGTCACTACTTCTTCAGCAAAGTAGCATCTCTTTGGGAATCTATAATTCTTAGGCTTAGATCTAGGAACTCTTTCAAGACATCTTGATGCAAAGTGACCTATTTTACTACATGAAAAACATTTAATAGGAAATACATCTCCATACTTACCTTTTCCTTTGCATTCTTGTTTTGCAATCATAGCTTGTAGTTCTTCTACCTCTCTTTCTTTATCTTCAAGCTATTTCAATTCTTCATTATACTTGGATATCTTCCTAGAAATCTTTCCTGAACTATATCTTTGTTTGTTACTTCTAGATATAGTAGCCTTGAATGCAGATTCGGTCTTCATTGTAGACTCACCAAATTTGCTTATCTCAAAAGTAACAAGCTTCCCGATCAACGTATCTCTTGTCATCTTTTTTACTAATTTGAACTCTTCAATAGCATGAACCTTCATTTTGTAGGAGGGAGGTAAGGATATGAGTACTTTATCCACAATTTCATCCTCATCCACAGTACCACTGACACATTTAATACCCATCACTATCTCATCTACTCTCTGCATAAAAGAAGTGATATTTTCATCTCCACCCATCTTCAGATTTTCATACTTGTCTTTCAAGTTTTGTAGCTTAGCCATCTTTGAATTTGTTAGAGCGCTCACCAAAGCTTCAATAGCCCTGATATTACTTTCAGCATCTTTGATCTCATTAGCAGTAGAGAGGCCATTATGAGGAATAGTATATGAATCTCTTGTGATCTTCCACAGTGAATAGTTAGCACCATCAAATCTAGGATTGTCCTTCTTGAATGTTGCCATCCTTGATCACCTCAAGCTATTACAATTCTTCAGAGGAACTTGATTTGATACCAATTTTTTGTGAAACTAGGACATACAACTGAGAGGGGGGAGTGAATCAGTTGTCACAAAAATTTAAACTTTTCTAACTTAACTTAGCCTTAATCTTAGATGTGATGAATAAGTAATTAACCACAAGAAATTAACACATCACAGAGACAAATAACACCAATATTTTTGCGTGGAAACACTGTTAGGGGAAAAACCATGGTGGGTGTTAGTCCACAAAATTATACTCTATTAGAAGTATAAAAGGAAAACTATAGAGAATGCACATGCATTTAGGCACACTACCTCGAGATCACTGCTCAATTACAAAACATGACTCACTGTCCAACAATAGGGTTTTGATTAAAACCATCCAAAATGTGAACTAAGAAAATAGCTTCTTCACAAGCTTGATTACAGTTCCAATTAAGCTCAACACTTCTTCACACTTTGCAGAATATTCTTCACACTCTACTCTACATTAGAATGATATTCATAGATATACACAGGAACACATGAAGCATCATCTCCAAAAATGAACTAATCACCTTTATATATCCACTACATGGGATTTCACCACTACTTCCTCGGCCAAGAAAATAAAATATATTTTGCAATGTCAACCCAGATTTACAAATAAACTTTTAATGCCAATCCACCAAGGTCGGCCACAACATAGTGGAGACCCAAATTAACATCTCCAATGTGAAAATACTTTAATTAAATTCACCTCAAAGATACACAACATGCTAGCACCAACATGTTAGCTAGAAACATGAAAAACTAAACATGCGCAAAAAGATCTTCACCCACGAGCTCACCAATTAATGCGGAAACACCACAAAGATAGAGAATGATATAGAGACATATGAGAACACTAAGAAACAACAGAGAAGCATCCATAGCAACTGAGATAACTAGAATTACACAATTTTCATTCAGGAACACTAATAGAGACCCACAAAACACTGTTAGACCACAACATACTCAAAACTTCACACGGACCTCTGAAACTTTCGGTAGATGATTTGGATAAACTCACCAATAAACTGTTAAATCCAAATTAGTTAATATTCAACATACAGAACAAGACACCATCATGATTTGCACAATGCCACTAGGAACACAAAGCACTTTCTCTCACAATTTTCTCAATATCCTCGACATATATAAAAATTGATACACCAAATGCTAATAGTGTTGACATCAATGACAACCACATATTAGCAACCATATCCACAACATACAACATTCACCACCTTGGGTGAATGAGTCCCACCTAGATTTTTGGGCCCCAATCCTTATTTCACACCTTTCTACATTGTTAGAATTGGTCCCAAAGTTTAGACCTTGTGGGACTCATTTTCCACAATGGGTGAATGAGTCCCATGTGGCTCAAAATCAAAATTAATTCAAAATTTTGGTGATATTTTATCCTCCAAGATATGATGTTGACTTGTATTGTTGTAGTTTCAGGAATTCTAGCATAATTGAGTATAAATACAAGGTTCTTTCCCTCATTTTAATCCCAAAACATTTGAGTATTCATCCCTATAGGATGTTTGAGTTCACAAGTTCATTCAAGTGTTTTCAAGAGCATCCAAGGGAAGATTATCAAGAATTTTAGAGTAGCATTCAAGTATCAGTCATCATGTCAAATATTTCATGCATCATGTTGTTTTATAGATAACAATTGTGTTTTAGGATTTTATGATTCAAGGAAGAATTTCATTCTAGATCTATCATCTTAAAAAAAGAGTCAATATCTACATCCATCGGAGCCATTTCCTACATCTTTGCAAGAATTCATTGCTAGTTTTTGGTGAGTTGCAACATTGTCATTTGTTCATTCATCATTCATCATTCTTATTTGATTTCATTTCAAGAGTTGATTTCCAAAACAGTGTTTGACCAAGGAAAACTCCTAACCACTAGCCCAAATTTTTTTTACCTCTCCTTTGAGTGTGATTTGTAGGTCTAAGTTGTAAATTTCATAAGGATAAATATTGGATAAAAGTTATTAATCATTCAAAGTTGTCAAATTTGTTTTCAAGTCTTGGAGATCATTGGAGAAGACCTATAGGTTGCAAATAAGGGTTTCAGATCCAAAAATCAATCAGGAAGAATAAAGCACAAAGAGAAGAGTATGAATAGACTTTGAAGCTTCAGAAAAGCTTGACTGGACTGATTCACCACTTCTGGTGAATGAGTCCTAGTTTCAATCAAATTCTAGATTTTCGCAGATTTGGATAACTTTTGGAAAATTCCTATTCTTGCACAATTTTATAGAAAATGGATTGATTCACCTAGCATAAAACATAAAAATAATAAAATTCAATTATTTTTTTTTGAAATTTTTTTTAAAAAATCTCTAATGGGACTCATTCGCCACCTTTGGAGAATCAATCCCTCTGCATATTCTAAATTACATTTTCTGGAAATTAAGGATCTATTTCTAAGTTTTTATTTTCTTTTATTTCCTTTCTATTTCAGTCTTTAGGCTTTCTATTTCATCCAATTCATTGTATCTATTCTAAATTAGTTCATCTTGTGCATTTCCTAAATTCAAAACTGCATTCCATTTCACATTGTTGCATAGTTTAAAATCTAAAATTTGTATCATGGACATGTGCTTTGGTAATCTTTGGATGTCCTTGAACTTACTCATGCTTAGTCAGCTCCTAATACATTTCCTTTGTGATGTTGACATCATTGAACATGATGACAACATGAATACATTCCTAAGTGATTGTCTTAATAAACTTGAAGAAAATGCATCCTTTTATCCATTAATGGAACAACCAACACCCCTACAATACCACCTCTTGATATGTTTACTTATTTAGATCCTGAAGTTGAAACAAGAGCTAAACCTAAGTTCCGTATAATAGGTGAACCTAGTTCCTATAATAAAGAAAACACTCAACCATTTTATTGTAACAAACACTCCCATCAATCTAGAAGAGACATGTGGAAAAGGATTCACAATCGTGAATAAACAAGGATGTGATACAACAAGTGAACATGAAATTCATCAACTCTTAGAGAAAATATCAATTGAAAGTACTAAAGGGATAGGATATCAAGATTCGTCTCACAACATAACGGCTCCTAAAGAATACCTAAGGCTTCATAGTGATGGTATGGTAGTCTTAGATCCTCTTCCTAATATGAATGTACTTCTTCTTAAAGAACAACCAATGACTCATAAAAATGACAAGGATGATAGGATCATCTCAGGTCCTCCTCCTCAACCTTCAACTCGAGAAATTGGTGAATCTAGCAAGTGCAAGAGGCCTTACAAGCTATAGAAACTAAAGTTCCCTTGTCCACTACCTGAAAGTGAAAGGAAACTACAACTACTTCTAAACAAAGAATTAATAATATTACCAAAAATGAAAGATAGATTAATACTATATCCTAAAGTTGTAAAAGTTCCACATTGTCTATACCATAGAACTCTTGGACATAGTACTGATGAGTTTTTTTCATTCAAATTAGTATTGAAAAAATTCCACTTGGATGGTAATGACTTCCACCGAGTATTATATAACATATCCTTCTTCTCCTTGACATGTAATAGTTGTATGATTCTTGCACTCTCACTATTACATGATCTTTCCCATCACTTACCTCATCTCATTCTTCTCTTCCACTCAATGGGGCCAAGAGATATAGAACCCTACCCTAGTAATGCATTTTTTGAAGTCTCTTAGACTAGTTATTCACCTTTCATTTATACATACTGAGATTGGGATGCATATGACCTGCTTTAGGTTGAATCGCATATGCTTTACTAGTATTTTTCATTATTTCTTTTTCATTTTCTTTTGTGTGCTTGCATGTGTGTGATGTGACCCCCAATGATGTTATGTTTGAAATATCTCTCTCTCTCTTTGTGACATTCCTCTATTTGTACCTTTATTCTTCTCTATGTTGTCACCCTTTTAGTTTTTTCTTTTTATCTCTATTTCATTTGCCTTGTGTTGTTTGGATGATGAAAGGTGTCAAGAAATTCATGTTTATTCCATGTTGAACTAAAAGGTTTTTCTTTGTTTTCACACTCTTTTTGTCATTCTTCCAGTTCTATGTATATTTCGGGAATGATGATAATATCAATCTCTCTAAAAAACATTGCAGCAAGAACATACTAACCCCAAATCTATAAATCCCTTATGTGTTAGGATTTTCATTTTTGGGGGAAACCCCTCTCTTTTCCTTTTCTTTTGCATGATGTACCTTTATTTAGAAACATAGGACTTGGCATAGGGATTTCCAAGTTAGCTCTCATGTCTTCTTTATTATTTTCATTTATCATTTGCTACTTTAAAGTAATTTCTCACAAAATGGTGTTTGGAAATTTCTTTAAAGTGGGGGCATACATTGGCATTATTCTTTTGCATTTTTATTTTCATGGTTCATGGTGTAGCCTTCTTACTTTATACAATGTGTTTTTCAATTTGTGGTTGACATTGGGTGTGATTTCATTTAGGAGCATGATATATCTTAGCATATGACATTCCTCTTAGTGGCTTGATGTGACACACTGCATCCCCTAAGTTGTGAATATTCTATTCTTTGATTTGTCCTCTCTTGGAGACATTAGGCACAATGTTCCCTAAGTTAAGACCTCACATAAACTAAGCAATACTCCCTTGAACATTATCATTATTGCATTTTTCATTTTCATTTATATGGAAACCTTACATAATATAACTTACATTCCTTTAGAGCCATCTTGTTTGTTCATGAGCTCTAAGCATACAAAGCTTTACTTGCCTCATGAAGCTCAAAAATTATTTTGCATGGCACCCTATTAATGTAATCAAGAGGTATAACTTTGGTATGGTTTGATGGGAAGCCAAATGATGGCATGAATTTCCCTTAGCCACTCATGTATGTGTGTGATATCATACCATTCATGAGTGTATGTGTATCACCTTCTTGGACTTCTCACCTAGTGGATAGCCTGAAGTTTTGTTTCCTTTGAGTGAGTATGCATTTTTTGGACAAACAACCTAGATCTAATCCACATTGTGATGGAAAAATGAGTGAAGCTTGATCTACCCCTTTTTCATTTTGTTTAATTTTCTTTATGTCTTTGGCAGTGCATTCTTCTGGATCGTTGTTGCTTTGGTATCATTTTCATGTGTTTTCTTTTATGCCTATGTTTTTTTTCCATGAGATCTTGATCTTGGGGTCTTGATCACCCCTCTTGATTGTTTCCATCCCATTTAACCAAAATTGGTGCATTTGGACCCCTCTTGGTGCATGTTTGTCTAGTTTATTATGAGTTTGAAGCAAGTTCATCCTCTCACTAAAGTGGGGGATAAATATGGTAACATAAAAATAATCCCTTATTCTTTTCCCTTGCTTGTTTGGGACCTCCTTCTGAACTAGGATTGATGGTTCCTTGATTAGTGTTGTAATGTGTTTGACACATTCACATTAGGTCTTTAGCTCTTGAGAACTAATGAACATGAATGGTACCTTGCTAAAGTGTTTTGAAGTGTTGTAACACACTTTAACACTTTTCTAAGGTTTTATCAATTAATTACACTTAATAAACCTCTTTCTAACTTTAATCCTCCATTATTTCAAATTGTTGTAAAGTGCTATAACACACTTTCATACTTTCTAGGCTTATCATTGATAATTGTGCTTTCTTATGCTTTAATTGCCCCTGTTTTGCATCCATAAGCCTCATTTAATGAATCTTTTGGATGATAATCCTGAAAAAATCATTACCCAATCATTTTCCAAGTGTTTCAAGCTTGAATGACCTTGATTTAGTGATCTAGGACTCATTCGTCACCTTGGGAAAATGATTCCCACCTAGATTTTTGGGCCTTGATCCTAATTCATACCTTTCTAAACATAATTAAAATTGGTCCCAAAATTTAGGTCTCGTGGGACTCATTGGCCACCTTGGGTGAATGAGTCCTGTGTGGCCAAACATCAAAATTAAATCAAATTTCCTATGGGATTTTATCCTCCTAGATCTAATTTTGGCTTGTAGTTTTGTAATTTTGGGAATTCTTGCATAATTGAGTATAAATGCACAGTTATTTCTCTCATTTTAAACAAAAAAACATTCAAGTATTCATCATTATAGCAAGTTTGAGTTCACAAGTTCATTCAAGTGTTTTCAAGAGAATCCAAGGGAAGATTATTAATCGTCATGTCAAAGATTTCATGCACCATGGTTTTTTAGAGCTAACAATTGTGGTGTAGTATTTTATGGTTCAAGAAATCATTTCACTCAAGATATATCATCTTCAAGCAAGATTCAAGATATACATCCATTAGAGCCATTGCATACATGTTTGTATCACTTCATTGCTAGTGTTTGGTGAGTTGCAACATTGTTAGTTGTTCATTCATCATTATTCATTCTTATTTGATTTCATTTTAAGGATTAATTTCCAAAATGGATTTTGACCAAGTAAAACCCCTATCCACTAACCCAACAAATTTTTTCCCTCTCCTTTGAGTGTGATTTATATGTCTATGTTGTATATTTCCTAAGGAGAAATATTGGAGTAAAGTTTTCAATCATTCAAAGTTGTCATCAAGTCTTGGAGAACATTGGAGAAGACCTACAAGTTGTAAATCAGGGTTTCAGATCCAAAAAATCAATCAGGAAGGATAGAGTAGACAAAGAAGGTAGGATAAGAACTTTGAAGCTTTAGAAAAGCCTAACTAAACTGATTCACCACTTATGGTGAATGAGTCCTAGTTTCAGTCAAATTTCAAATACCCTTTTGGAAGAATCTTGTTCCCCCATAGTTTTCCAAAAACTGGACTGATTCATCTAGATGTGTGAATGAGTACCACTCATCATTCAAGGTACATTTTTCATTGTTTTAGACCTACATCTAGCCATCTCCAGATTTCCATGTGCACACATTCTTATCTGTAACTTTTTGTGTTGTTTCATTCACTTTTCTAGGTCATTTTAAAAGTCATTTAATTGAATTAGGGTTTTTCATTTTATCTTGCATTTCATTGTATTTCCAAGTTCTAAAATTGGTGGTGAACCCCTTATTAGTTTCTATTCATCCCCTAGGATATCCCTATTGCAATATATCTCTCTTCTTTGGATTGAAATCTCTAGGGTTAACCTTGAATGTAGTAGGTGGAAAGTGCGTACGCTCCATGTCCTAAGTCATATGATAGAATCCTACCCATTTTTCCTATACAATAGTAAGTGACAATTATGGATGATCACCCTACCCATTAAGGTAGGACCCATGATTTTTCTTGCCTCTATCCATATCATGTAGGTACCTATTTCATATAAAATTCTCCTAGGTAGACAATGGATTCTTACCATGAAAGTAGTCCCATCTACTCTTAATCATGAGATAAAATATAAATAATATAGTAAGATATATATGGAAAAGTAGACACAAAAAGTTATAATTCACAAATTGAAGCCAAACATAACACTTTCATCTCTCTTAGTACTTTGTTTCCATCTTCAAAAGTTAAATAATTGTATTTTGATGATACTATGAGATGATGATGAGTGGTTTTTGGTAGATTTTGTACCTACTTCTAGTGGGGAGAATAAGATATCACTATCAAAGTCATAAGAATTAAAGTTTGTTAATGATCAAAGTAATGCTTCATCTTTAAATGCATGTCTTTGTGATGATTGGGGTATATTATATTTTACACCCTCCTTTATGGGAGAGTTAAAAATCTCACAATCCCAACCTAAGGAGTCTTCTGTTACATTTTCTCAATCTTGTTCTACATCACCAAATCCAAAAATATCATCCCATCATGGTGATGGGGGATATTTTTCTTTCATCACTCGTGTTGGAAATGTCTAATATTAACACTTCAACGCATAAAATGGAATTACATTCTTACGAAATAATCAATTATTATAATAAGAATTTAGATAAGACTTCTCCATCTGAGTTGGAAATGTGTTATGGGATTGGATATAAATACTTTCAAAAAAGGGATAAATAAATTAACGAACAATGATTTAAGGAACATGCAAAGTCTACATTGTACCTTTCTAAAAGGGGTTTACATTTCCAACCTTCTTCATTGTCTTCATCTCATCCTCCATCATCTACTATATTTTAAACATCATGTCATAAGTGAGCAAGGTTTTCTTCACAAGCGAGAAATTTTTCTCCTAAACCTTTATTAGAGAAAGAGAATATTATGTTGAGGATTCTCAAAGCCCAATTGATTAATATTCCTCCAAGAAATAAGAAGTTTTATAGAAATGACTATTTTTGTGCATATTATCAAGTGCATGGTCATTCTAACAATGAATATCAAACCTTGAGCAATAGAATATAAAAACTTATTGATTGTGGTACTCTTCCATGCATTGATACACCTAATAATTCTAAATAATAATGTTATTTTATATTGTGTTCCTCCTCACTATGTGCATTTGTAGCTTCATACATTTTATCATTATCATTCATAGTGGTGAAATCATAAGTGAAACCATATTCCTCTATGATAGAAACATGATAGTATCTTGCATTTTTGCATTTGTCTTTATGCTTGGGGGGAAAGGATAACTAGTTTAGGGAGTTGTGTAAAATTTTCAAGCATCCCCTCTCCCCCTTCTTTTCCTTTAAATAACATATAGCAAGTGTATTGATATTTTGAGGGGGGAATATCACCCTATCTATTTTATTGGCATCCTATGAGATTTGATTGGTTGACATTACTCCTTTGCTAGTGGTGTCTTTTATATTACACAAAAAGGCATGGTTATCGATTTTTCCTCTATAATGTTGAGAATTGATTCTTCCTCCATCATGTTAAACCTTTGTTCACTCCTTGAAGAATGATTAGAAAAAATACCCATGCATTTGGCATAAGGGATCTTGATGATTCATGAACTTGACCAGATTTTACATGCCCACCTAGCATTATTCACCTTGCTTGATAGTGGATCCATGTACTTCTTGAGTGATCTAGCATAATGAAGCTTGATAATCCTGATGAAAGAAACCTTTTATCTAACAATTTCGATGGATGACATTTGTATTTGAGACAAATTAAGATCGATCTCTCTTTACCTTACTAACTCAAATCCTTTTTCTTATTAATCTTATATTTTTTTCTTAGTGTTTTTTACTGAACATTTATCTTATGTTTTCTACATGTCTATTTTGTGTGATTGGTATGTATACTTTGTGTATGGTATCATGTTTTCTTTGTGTCTTTTGCATTCTTATCTTGTGTCTTAATTTTGTTTATATTGTATTTTATTTTTCATCATGATTTTATCTTGTATGCTTTGTGTTTGTCATGTTTTATTACATTGCACTTCATATTTGTGTTTCTTGGTCCTTACATTGTCCCTTCATAGGATCTTGAATCTAGGGGCTAGTGCATCTCCTAGTTTCTCTATTTACATATCTCCTCAATTTTTGAATAATTGAACCCTTCTTGGCTTATCCATACTTCAGTGAATCAGAGGATAATTTCATACTCTCACTAAAGTGGGGACTAAAGATAGTGTCAAAAATTATCACCCTTGACAATTTCACACTAGGTTTATATGGACCCCCTATGTGCTTGGACCTAATTATGCATTTAATTTTTAATTTTATAAATATATTTAGAAAGTGGGAATAAAAATAATCATTTAATATTTACTCTGAATTTTTAAGGCCCAGATAAGGATGTGTCTAGACTGGGGCACCCAACACCCTTGTCCAACCCTGTTTGGCCCCAATTTGAACATGTCAGTGTTAGTATTTTATTATTTGAAAATTAAATTTCATTTGTTGGTTCTTGACATTTTATTTTATGAAAATTAGAAAAAATGCATATAAATACAATTCATTCTCATCATTTGAAATCATAAAAAGAGCTACCAAATCTATTATGAAAATTGAAGATCATAAAATAAGTCAAAGCATATTCAAGGGAAGAATTAGTAGCAGTATTAGAATACTTTCATCAATCAAAATCATTCTTGTAATACATCAAAAAGAATGAAGAAAATTATGTGCAAGGAGCTACTATGATCAATCATGCCAAATTATGAAAATATATTGAGTTATCCTCTACATGCTATCTGCAAGTATCTATTATGTTTTATGAACTAACCTATTTTAGATGTATCAAGAAATCAAGGAATCCATCAATCAACATTTGTGGTAACTTGTGGTGTGACATCACTTCATAAAGGATTTCACATCAAGGTAACATTTTCATTTATCATTTCAATAAATTATCATTATTTTGGCCTCTAGCCAACCTAGGGTATGTCCTCTTGGTCATCATCAACAATTGCAAGTGGAGGTAGAATACCAAAATGGGGTTTCAATTAGACAATACCATATATAGAACAACCATTTTCCCCCTTTTCATGTCTGTAAATAAAATTCAAGGGTTTCAATATAAGATAGTCATAAGAAATAAATAGTAGCTTGTAACCTATAATTCAATGTTTGTAGATACCAAAAAGAAGCATCTCAATCTACCCAATGCCCCTATCCTTGTAGTTCAGCCACAAGTTTCTATCATGTGTTCCTCTCTTTATATCAATGTCAAGTCTAAAGCTTCTTTGTTACTTTCCCTTTTCATCTATGTGATAAATTACATTTTCAAATCTATAGCTATATGTCAAATAGTCTTGTTAAATCACACATCAAATTTATCATCCTCACAACTTAATTTTGACTCTTTTTCTTCATTTCCTTATGCCAAAAATCACATAAATACCTAAGCCTTATTACTAAATGATATGGTGGAAAAATAGGACCCACCCAAATGCAGGAGCAAGAGGATGGATCACTGATTTTTCAAGGACCAAATGACTTCAAATTATGTAAAAGATGATGCTAATAACAACTAGAAATGGAACCTAACTATTATAGCAACTATGAGGAATGTTTTTAGAGCATACAAAGTTGTGTACCTAGCCAGATAGTTGTTTTTGAGCTATGAAGTAATCATTTTCCTTCAAGGGAAAATGGTTCCTTTTAGGGTTTCTGAAAACTAACTTTAGCATCTTGTACCTTGATGTCTGCACTCTTTAAATCTTGGATATGAAGTTCTAGAAGCCTATAGCTAATTCTGTAGAGCTCTTTCTGTGATCTTGCACTTTGAATGACAACTTTTCAACTTTGATTTAACTTTGCTCCAAATCTTTCCCAACTTGATCTTCAACCTATAAATATACAATAACAAACTCAAGGGAAAGAAAAACTAGTTGATTTTTTAGTGAATGGGGGTTTGCCTTAGTCAAACCCCTTGTAGGTAATTAAACCAAATTATGAAATGAAGAATGAAAGTGCAATAATCTAAATGATATCACCATGGGATTTTTCTTATGAATCAAATCTACAAACAATTATGGAGTGGCCATGAATAATGCAGATCTTGGATGTAGGATGATGCTTGTAAATGGATCCTCAATGCAACATTAACTTCTTAGCTGAACACACATGAATTCATTAAACCCTTGACAAGATGATATGAATTTGAAATTCTATGAGGAACACTTGAAATCTTCTTTGAAATTCCTTATGAATGCTCTTGAAATTCTTTAGAATGCTTGATCACTTGGATTCTTTAATGCTTGAAAATATTAGGATTGCTTAGGATGAAACTATGTGAATTAACCCATTATTTATACTAAATTAGGATATTAACCCCAAAATTTGAAGAATTAAGGCTGACACCAAATTTGGAAAGAAAGATTATTAAATTCCCACCAAAATGAAATTCAAAAATTAGGGTCTCATTCAGGGAGGACCCATTCACCACCAAAGGCGAATGGTTCTTGGCTAAGTTTCCAAGATCAAGCTTCAGGGAGTTGAAAGAAGGCCAAAAACCCATTCCACATCAATTGAAAAAGGGGAGTCCTACTAAGGGAGGACCCACTCACCATCAAGGGAAAATGGGTCATGGCTTAGCTTACCAGGACCAATTTTTTCCCAATGAAATAATTTGATATTTAATTTATGATTGTTAGGAAAAATCCTCAGGAGGTGTCAAAATTGTGGCTTAAATTTGAATCAAAAGAGGGTTAATAACTCCATTTACCCACAATTAATTATGACCACCTAGATAAGTTTGAAACTAATTTTAAAAAATTTACAACACTTTAATAAGGAATACACTATGTACATTTCTATTTAGAAATGGGCGCATTAGGCTTAATTAAGCAAATAAGTCCTAGAAAAGTGTGAAAGTGTGTTACAACACTTTACAACACCCCTGTAAAGGACTAATTAAGGAATGATTTAGTTAAATAAAGGTCCTAGAATAGTGAGAATGTGTACAACACATTACAACACCACTCCAAGACACCATTAGTTCAAGTTTAATGTCAATTATTGAAGCAAGCAAGGAAAAGGCTACTTTTTCAATTACTACACTAAAAAATATAGGCTTGGTCCAAATTCAAGCTCACTCTAAAGGAACCTTGGTCTAAAGACAAGCTTGATGTTTCCTTCATCAAGGTATTGGTTAGTGATTCTTAAGTATTCATAGATACTCAGTGTAAAGAAATATAGAATAAGAGTCAATAATACAATTTTGTTGCTTATTGTGAGGTTATGAAAGCTTGTAGGTTATTTGATCATATCACTAGATATGTCTGCTTTCACAAATATGTTTAACTTGATTATTCTTTCACACAAATATATCCTCCACTTCTTTCTTCTTCTTTACTACTGACTCTACCCTCATATCATGAGGATACATGGGATTTGGTTTCTCTACCTAAGTTATCAAAGATGGTTTGGTGCAAGTGAGTGTACCACACCAACTATGCAACTAATGGTTCTATTTAGTGATACAAGGAACATCTTATAACTAGTGGATTTTAATAGGTTGAGGGTATTGAATACTAAGAGAAATTTACCCCAATAGAAACAATGGATTTACTTTTCCTTGTTCAAGTTATATTAATGCATCTTTGAGATATCAAGTGTATCAAATGGATATGAAGAGTGCATTATTATATGATCATATTAATGAGGACATCTATTTGGTGTAGCCTCCAATAAATTTTTATGACTCTTCACTTGTTTTATAATTACATCATTCTTTCTATGGTCTCAATTAAGCTCCTAGGACTTGATAGGATAAGATTGATGGTTTCTTGCTTGCATCTAGATTCACTCATTAACACTTTGATCACACCAATATATATAGATAAATGGATATGATATTTTGATAGTAGTCTCGTATGTTAACAAATTGATTCTTACTAGTAGTTTATCATCCATGCTTCAAGATATTTAGAATTGTTTGATTGCATACTTTGAGATGAAAAATATTGGGCTTCTACATTTATACCTCGATATTCATGTTATTCATTCTACTAAGTGAATCTTCATATGATAGTATAAATATTCCATTGAATTTCTTCATTTATTTCACATAACTTATTGTAAGATCATGCTTACACTAGTCCAATATTATGTCACTTTGATTGCCACTTGCACAAAACATAGTATTGATACTACTTTGTATATATAGTTAGTAGCCTTTTGTAATTGATACACACATATCCTCATATCACCTTCATTGTTGGGAATTTAAATATCATTTTTCATATGACCCTAGTGAGAGATAATTGATTGTAGCCAAGTGTATTTTGAGTTGTATTCATGATACCATTCATCTTGGAATTCAGTACACACTAGGGTCATCTCATATAGTATCTTGTATTAACTCATATTGGGAAAGAGATGTTTACTCATGAAAGTTCACTTTCATGTATTTTTCTCATGGTTCTAGTTTAGTTCTATGGTATTGCAAAAAAAAAATTCTATTGCATTATCATCCTCAAGGGGTAGTTATTGTTATCTAGGACATACTATGACTTAAAAAATTTAGAATAATTTTTTTCCTTCCACCAAGTCATTCTAATATGCTTTTGTGTGATAACCAAAGTTCCATTCACATTTCACATAACCTAGTTGAGTGTCGTTGAAAAAACACATCGAGATTAACATGCACTTGATTTGATATCTTATTTAGGATATTAGTTTATCCTTTGAGTATTTACATGTATTAAGGATTATATTACAAACATGTTCACTAAAAATTTAGCATTACATCCCTATCTTGTGGTGTGCCAGTTGCTTTGGGTCAAGGAAGTTTTCCTTGGGGATCTTGATTCCTCCCTCCTTTGTATATAGTTATTATTTATGGTGAAAAATAGGGTAGACCCAAATTCATGAGCAATAGGATGAACCACTAATTTTTATAAGACCATAAACACTCAAATTATGTGTAAAGTAAGATGCAAATAACAATTAAAAATGCTACCTGAATACCATAGCAACTACGGGGAAATTTTTTAGAGCATAAAAATTGTGTACCTGGTCAAAATATTATTTTTGAGCTAAAAAGAACTCATTCGCCTTCAATGGAGAATGGTCCCTTTTAGGGTTTTGGAAAAATGATTTTAGGGTCATGTTCCTTGATGTCTACACTCTCAAATTCCTTGTTATCAAAATCTGGAAGTCGGTACACAATTATGTAGCTTTGATTCCTTAATTTTTCTCTTTGAATGACAACTTTTGCAACTTTGCAACTTTCACCTTTTTGCTCCAAGTCTTGATCTTCAACCTGTAAATTTGTAGTAACACAATCAAGGGTAGAAAAACTTGTTTATTTTTAGTGAATGAGGGTTTTCCTTAGTCAAATACCTCATAGGTAATCAAACCAAATGATAAAATGAATGAATGAAGCATGAAACATTAAATATGTAAATGATATCACCTTGGATGATGTCTTGTGAAGCAAATCTTCAATCTAACATGTAGTGGCAATGAAGAATGTAGATCTTGGATGTGAAATAATGCTTGTAAATGGATCCTCAATGCACCATTAGCTATCATAGCTCAACCACATCAATGCATATGTAGAACCCCAATCCAAATACCTGCAAAACACAATAAAGGAACACATTAGAAGATAATATGCAAGTAAGAACAAGGATTCCCCATGGAATCCATTAGCAAAGCTCAAAATAGGAAATAAAACAAGAATAAAATTAAAGAAAAAGAAAGTAAGCTAAATCCTATTGAAAGGAATGCAAAATATTGATCCCATGGGGGAATTGGTGCCAATTTGATGTGGAAATTGGCCCTTTCCCAACTCCAATGATGTGATGAAGATGATTGATGAAGGATGAATGCTTGTGGTGATGAATTCAATGGAGCTCCATGTTGAAAATCTACAAGAATTCTAACTATGCTTGGATAAAATTGATGATAGATTGCTATGGATTTGACTATAATAACTTTGCTCAAATTGTGGATCTATGAACTAAAAATGACTATAATAATTCTAGTTCGATTGTGGATGATCAAATGAGGAATAAGGCCTCTTATTTATAAAATGTCAAGTTGGAAGAATTCCCAAAAGAGAGCAATGTGGGACTGTGAATCAACCAATGGAAAGATGCCACTTGTCAACATGTGAATGGATGAAGGATGTGCAAGTTTTGAAGAATGTGTCAATAAATGCAATTAGGTGGAATTTGAAATTGTTGAAATGACATGTAAGAGAGAAAGAAAATGCATTGAATGCCATTTGGCTCAAGGAAAAAGGACTTATTAGGTGGAGTAAATTCCTTGATGGAAGGATAAAATCCACTTGGATTTTGAATTCAAAATTGAGGAATATTCCTTTATCATGCCTTTTGAGAGAAAATAGAGATTTAATAAATGAGTTGAATCTATTTTCATGTGTAAGTTGCAAAAGCTAGAGGATGAGACATGGATTAGGATTAAATTAAATAAGGGTTAATTAATTTAATGAGGATTAAAATGATGTGACATATTGATTTATATTTATGGGTTTATTTAAATCAAATATGAGAAGAAAATATTTTAGAGATAGTTAAATAAATATTTCTGATTTATTTAACTAGAGAGGGTGAAAGTTAGATTAAATTAAATAAATATTAATTTATTTAATTTAATAGGATAACTTTAGAGATTTAATTAAATAGAGATAATTAGATCAGGTTGATTGATTTAATTAATGAAATGGAATGACTTAATCAAATAAGACAATTTATTTAATTAAGAGAGGATGATTGATGAATTTAATCACATAAGGGTATCTAATTAAATGGTTAGATTGAGGGATGATTTAGGATGAAGCGATGTGAGTAGTTAGGATCAGATGTGTAGTGTTAATTAGTACATTTTCCATGTCTACATTTTTCCCCTCTTTGAAGCAGTGCACTCATTGCGTTGTTTCAAAGAATGAACTATCTCGATCAAACTAGCCAAAAGTTTTCAATTTCAAAATTTTCCCCATTGTTGCCCGTGCAAGGGAAAACATGCTAGCATATTTCCCCCTCAAGAGATCAGACTAAAATTCTATTTTTTTGGGTGATCTCACATAAAAAGAGGACAAGGTGGCCGACGGGTCCAAAAAGGGGTGCAGGAGGTCAAAAAATGAGGTAAAATGCCAAAAAACGGTGTAAAATGACCTTCGAATGGATGAAAATAGGTTCGAGGGACCTAGACCTCTCCTACATGGCCAAATACGGTAAAAAAAAAAGCTTAAATAGGCCTTAGGAAGCCACTTTCAATTAATTTGCACACATAGCCTTTAGAATTCCTTGCGATTTAAGATCTGACACGTTGATGAGATGGTGCAACGATAGCTCCAGATGCACATTTCTGATCAAGTCTGGACATACCAGCGACCTCCCAGCATTGGGGCACCGGTAAGTCATCCTTACTTGAGCTTCATTTTTTTGCTTTTCACATGCATTTAATGCTTTCAAATTTAGTTTTCTAGGCAGGGTTCTATATAGTGCTGCTCAAAATTTCAAACAACACAACTGAGTGTTCAAACTGAACTGCCATCGCAAGATGGACCACCGCAGTGGAGTTTGGAGTTTGGGAACAAACTTCAAACTCTGACGCATGTGTGAAATGCAATGCTAGATTTCAAACTCTAACACTGTGGCAGACTTTAGCATTAGGGTTTGCGGAAAACTGCACTGCTTAGGAAAAGTGCACCACTGTGGTGTAGTTTGGGACTTTGAAGGTGGCAGTGTCATAGTTTTCAAATTTCAAACTATAATGCTTTCATAGTTTGCGATGCTAGGCTGGATTTTTTAACACTAAGATTAGCTCAGGATAATTTTTTCTTGATGATTTTAACATGGTGAGCTTTCCTGATGTAGGAGGTAGTGAGGGAGCTTTATTCTTGTGAGTATAGATCATGGGAGATATTCGGTTACTTACGAGATCTAACCGATAGGGAGCAGGAGCAGCTACAAGAGATGGGGCTATGGTATATCGCCTATGCAGCACCTGTGTGGACCCTGATGTTAGCGCTTGTCAAGAGATGGAACAGTGAGACTTCATCTTTCCATCTTCCTACTAGTGAGGCCATCGTCACCATGGAGGACATGTGGTTCATCCTTAGATTGTCCATTCATGGGCGGTGAGTGATATTTGATATGGATGTTGGATGTGATTCCTCTCATGCAGTCCTAGCTATAGAGGACATTATATACTGGGGGCCTAGATTGAGTTAGAGTGCCATAAGATGCTCACGACACCCTTTCAACTAGTGATTGCTACCATTATCTTATGTTTTTTTTGCCCCCAATAGATGCTCAAGGTTGGTACTTCAGTCTTGGCTGGGGGCTCTTCTGGGAGTGGATGGTTCACAATAGGCCAGTCCATTTTGCATGTGGTCCTATTCTTCTATCCTTCCTCTACAACAATTTACATGAGTATGCATATTTGGATGGCAGAGCTCTTGGAGTAGGTGTCATGATCCTTCATATCCGGGCATGGGAGCATATCTCTATTCTTTGGCCGCGGGTTTTTCCAATGTCAGTTGAGCCTAATGATCCAATAGTGTGGCATTACAAGGGTGGTGTGTTATTCACACATATAGGTGAGCATGGGATTCCTCATTGGAGGAGGGTCCTTGATGACATGATAGTGTTCACATGGTGCCCATACCTTGGTTGGCCCAGATGGGATGATGATGTACAACTATTCTTTGTTCACTAGGACTGGCTTATGCAGGGTTGGGAGCATACTATGATTGAGAGGTATCTGCCAGGACAAGTTCAGTGCCAGTTTGGTGAGGTTCAGGACAAGCCAAACAATGACTATGTGGCCATTTTTTCTTGCATAGTATTGCAGGGTACTTGGGGGTGATACATTCCTACCTCTGAGGTAGTGGATAGTTTTAGGTAGCTGGTGGCTCAACCATGGGCGTATGATTAGGGGGTTGGAGATCCAGGAGTTACACAACCTTATAGAGACTGGTTTCAGCCACCCCTACGGCTGACAGTTCTAGTTGTGGCCTCTACTCAATTGAGAGATAGGGGGAGGGGAGCAGGTCGAGGACGAGGAGGTGGTAGTCCTCCTATAGGACAGCTAGCACAAGACCAACCAACATAGGATCAGCCAGTCAGGGATTAGGTTGATCAGCCCCATACAAATGTCCATGTGCAGGATTAGGACCATGAGCAGGACATGCATTAGGATTTGGTTACCACACCACCGCAAGGTGGGGGTGAGGATCAATCTCACATGTAGCCCCCGCTAGGATAGCCAACAGGTGAGCCAAATCTAAGAGATGACCTAATATTACAATTGTAGGCCTAGGTTTACACCTTGACAACAGAGAGGGATCAAGCTTGGGCTGAGAGGGACAAGGCGATCTTACAAAGGTAGGACAAAGAGCTACAGGTGGCCACAGAGATGGGTCACATAAAATAGCTGGAGAGCATGGTGGCTTCCTCCTCTTGGAACATAGTGACGCTTCATTCATACAAGGAGGCTATCTGGTAGGCAGATTATTATCGGTTGCTCTATCATCTGGCTATACCTAGAGCAGCCCAGGCCCCAAATTTTTCATAGCAGACCAGCCACAGACTGATAGAGGGTCATGTTGACAGAGGTGAGGGAAGCAGACAGGAGGGTTAGACTACCTTGTTGATCGAGATGTTATTTATTTGCACCATATGGGATCATTTTCGATAGCCCATTGGGCCTTTTGTACTCATACACACATGTACAGTGATCTTGATTATTATTTTGTACTATGATAGTCCTTTGATGATATATATGAGATGATGATGTTGATGTGATATGTCATATACCATGTTTATCTTTTATGCATTTGTGGATGGTTCTATTTCTATATGTGATGCAATGATGTTATGGTACTACGATGTATGTGATGGATATACTATGTATGGATGCATTTCTTTTTTATGATGTATGTGTTATGCGATGGTTATACGACTAAAAAAACCATATTATGCCTTTAATGAATGCTAACATATGATATGCATTTTTGTTATGGATGATGATATGTATGCTTGTGATGGTTTATTTCTCTTTCATTACCTTTTTATGTATGCTTTTATGATGGTGTATGATGCACATGTGATGGTTTATGCTATGAGATGATTTCTTTATTGATACCCTTTTTTGTTATCATGTGGTGATGATGTGAATGCAATAGTCATGATATGTGACTAACGGATCTATTTTATGCAATGATGGATGATAGGATGTATGTTATTTTCCATGTATGATATGCACTTATTATGATGTTATATAATAATGTGATGTAATGTTATATATGATATGTTATGCAAAATGGTATGATGATGATGATTTATGATATGCAAAATGATATGTGAGTAATGACCTTATGATGTATATGTGATAACCTAATGAATTCTTTTATGAGATGTTATATATGATTATCGATGATATGTATGCACCTAATGTGATGGATTGTTTATAATGCTTATGTACCTATTATGCTTTCTTTGATTATGCACTAGATGTTAATAATAATATGGGATGATTTATGAAATGTTTATGCAAAATGAATGTAATTTGATGATTTATGAGATGCTTAGAATAAAAAATCTATATTATATGATGATGGAGATGTAATGCATATGATATGATCCATGTTTCCTATGCAATATGCTGACGATTTGTGGATGCAAGATTAATGATGATGATGATTAACTGTCATAGTACCTTGTTAGCATGAAAAGTGAGAAGGGATGAAAGAAATAAAATATTCCTAACAAGACATGAGATGATGATGATAATTAATACTCGTCATGGAGTTGGGATTTTCAAAGGGCCAATTATCTTATTTTTGATAACACACATAAATATGATGCATCAAGGTATCTAGTGTGATGGAATTTGAATAAACAATAAGATAGGAGTATCCTTGTTCACACTTGACATACATAAACCTTACTAGGATGCACTTTAGGTATTTCAAACATCTCAGACCAAAACATAAAAAGGCAAGCCTTCCTATGTGGTCAACAAGATATCCAAAACACCCTCCATACATACCTAATAAAGAATGTATTCACCAAGTTACATTACAAGAATGTCCAACAAGAGTAGCAAATAAAAAGATAATGATCATTGCCCCATTCCTATCTCTCTAAATCCTTTTGTTTAGGACATCATCGAGAGGTCATTGGAATGAGTGCAAATAAGATAATTCAAAAGAAAAAGTTAAAGTAAACAAACAAGCTAATGTTCTTCAATACCGCTAACCAAAAGGAAATATGTTTTTAAAGATAAGAACCAAAACTATTGCCAAAAGATAATTCCAATTGTAGGAAGGATACATCCTAGGACATGATGTTATCAGATGATTGATATGGGACTAACTGGATGATAGGTTATTGATACAAAGAGTTGACTAACTTGTTTACGTAGTGACCTAAACTTGAGACTCTGATGATTTGAGTTTTCACTTTTGAACTACCAGACTTGTTTCCAACTATTTTACCAAAAGTTGAGGATGAAAATCATTTATTATGAGTGAGTTTTACTGTGGGTGAAAGTGAATTGGGATGGATGGATTTTTTCAAATATTTGGATTTTTTTGATTTTTGACATGTTTTGAGGCTATTTTTGGTAATTTTGAGATTTTATAAATGTTTTGATTTTTGAATTTTTCAATGTTTTTCAGGTTTCTTGAGATTTTGACCAAGAGACTAACCTAAAGACCTATCCTAGGGGCCTCAGGGGTTGATCATGCAAATACCACATAGTTCGACTGACGACTTGACCGATTTATAGATGAAGATATACAAATGGATTGTCAGTTCATTATGACGGACTCCTAAAGGACTGACCTAAGTGTCTCAGGGGATGATCAAAGATCAACCTTGCCTACATTCAAGACTCAGAGACTCATAGTTCAACAAGTCGACTCTTTTTTTGATTTTTTGATTGACTTTTTGACCTGTTTTTGCATTTTGATATGTTTTGATATGTTTTTAGATTTTCTGTTTTAAGGTCTTCAAGAATATACATGAATCTGATATGATGAGAACATGCCCCCAACATGATGCAATGGACTACTCCGATAAAGGAAAGATAAACTAACCTTGAGGATGGGCTGAGTAGTACTAGGAGGGATCAAAATACAAACACAAGACCAAGTTATGATGCAAATATGGAATGTGATGGATGATAGAAGCTTGATGGATTGTGATGCTGAACGAGCTATGAAGATCTTGGTGGATGGAAAGTGCTTATTTAGACAAGGCACCTGTTTGCCAGGTTTTCACCAAGGTACTTGCCCAAAGTGCCACCGAAGTGGTTTTCACTAGAGGATGATTTTTCTCTTTACTATTTTTGATCCTTTTTTTGATTTTTTTCTTTTTTGTTGTCACTAGGACACCTGTTTGCCAGGTTTTCACCAAGGTAACCTTTTTTTCAAGACTTTTTTTGATTTTTTGGTTCTATACCTTGAAAGATTAGGCATAAAAATTTTTGAGATGAGAGTTGTTCATAGGCTCTTGCAGAGGTTCCCCTTCAGGTGTTGATAACTAATATGCCCTTGAATTATAGCTCGTTGTGATAACAAATGGTCCCAACCAATAGGGTTCAAATTTGTCTTTGTTGTTTGGATTTGGGACGTTCTTCTATTTCTCCTTTAGTACCATTTCTCTAACTTGGAAAGTCTTGCTTCTAATCTTCTTGTTATAGCTCCTCTTGAGTTAGTTTTGATAGACTTGCAAATGATTTAAAGCATCTATATGCCGCTCATCCAATAGCTCTAGCTCATTTAGTCTTGATACTCGGTATTCCTCATCTGTTATGAGCTTTTTCAATGATATTCTTAATGAAGGGAGCTCGATCTCAATGGGGATTACTACTTCTGATCTGTAGACTAGGGAGAAAGGGGTGGCACTAGTGGGTGTGTAGATGTTGGTTTAGTTGGCCTAGAGGGAGGGATTAAGTTGTAGATGCCAGTCATGACCTACATTATTGACAGTTTTCTTGAGGATATTTAAAATGGTTTTATTTGTGGCTTCTTCTTGGCCATTGCCTTGGGGATAGTACGAAGTGGAAAGAAATGTTGGATTTTGAATTTTTCATAAAGGTCATGAACCTCCTGATTCTTGAATGGTATCCCATTTTCAGAGATAATAGCTTGGGGATTTCCATATCGACATATGAGATAGTTTAGGATGAACTTTGATATCTAATTTCTAGTGATGTATGCCATGCAGATGGCTTCCACCCACTTGGTAAAGTACTTAGTGGCGGTTATGATGAACTTGTGACCATTAAATGAAGTGGGAGTTATTTTTCCAATGAGATTGAGCCCCCACTATGAAAAGGGCCATGGTGTGATGATGGGATGAAGCTCTTGAGGTAGAGCATGGATGAGGTCCCCATGTTGCTAACATTCTAGACACCTTCCGACGTAGTCATGTGCCTCTTTCTCCATAGTGGGCCAATGATACCCCATCCTCAACAGTTTCTTGGCCAAGGTCATTCCGCTTGAATGAAAACTATAAATCCCATCATGCACCTCAGTTAAAGGAGTCAAGGATTCATCAGTATTGAGGAAATGTAATAAGGTTCCCTCTATGCTTCTACAATATAAGGTATTTCCTAGGATGACAAACCTCAAGGATTTTTTGACAAAATTTCTTTTTAAGCTTGAGGGTAAGTTAGTAGGTATGACACCTATTCATAGGTAGGTATAGATGTCATGGTACTAGGGATCATTGGGACCAATGATTTCACACACAAATTCTGACTCTGGTAGCTCGAATGCGGGCATGAGAAGATGCTCTACCAAGAATTCATGTTTTAAGACGTTGCGAGGGATTTCAAGTAGGGATCTGATTGTTGCCATGGCATCTGCTGCTCTATTGTTGGCTCTGGGTATATTCTCAAATGTGATCTCAAGGAAGGATTCTTTGAGAGTCTCCACCAGTTTCTTGTATGGAGTGAGCTTATCATCCTTAGTCTGGTATTCACCATTCACTTGATTTATTATCAACTATGAGTCTCCATATACTTTGAGGGCCATGATGTTCCACTACATTGCTATTCTCAGACCTATGGTTAAAGCCTCATATTCTATAATATTGTTGGTGCAGGGGATTGCTAATTTATAGGATCTAGGTATGTAGTCTCCCTATGGGGTGATGAAGAAAACATGGACTCCTGATCCATGCTATGTGTATGAGCCATCAAAGTAGAGTTTCTAGTGATTGGCTATGCTGAGGTTGAAGATGGATTCATCTGGAAACTATGAGATGAGAGTATTCTCGGAATACATAGGTGCTTCTACAAGCTAATCTGCTAGGACTTGGCCTTTGATTTCTTTCCGCTCCACATGTTCAATGTCATACTCTGATAGTATCATGACCCATTTGGCCATTCTTCCAGTGAGCATTGCTTTTGACAGTAAGTACTTGAGAGGGTTGATTTTGGCTATGAGTTTCATTTTGTGTGTCACCATGTAATGTCTAAATTTCTATGAAGAAAAAACTACTGTTAGACATGATTTTTCAATGAATGAGTAGTTTAACTCATGCCCAACCATTGTTCTATTGATATAATAGATGGCTCTTTTTGTCCCATTTTTAGCATGTTGAGGTAGGAGAGCTCCAAGGTTGTTGTTGTTGCTAACACATATAGGATCAATGGCTTTCTGGGGATTGGTGGCATGAGGACCAACAATGTAATCATATATTCTTTGATTTTATTGAAGGATTCCTCACACTTGTCATCCTACCTGTACGCTACTCCCTTGTGAAGTAGGTGAGAGTATGGGTTTTGCCTATCTGCTAGCTATGCTATGAACCTTCAGACAAACTAAAGCCTTCCTTGGAGACCTCTCAATTGTTTCAGTTTTTTGCGGTGCCTCCATCTCAAGGATTTTTTTTACTTTTGCTGGGTCTACCTCAATACCTCTCATTGACACTATGTATCCTACTAAATTTCCTGATTGTGCGCCGAAGACACACTTCTTTGGATTTAGTCAGACTTTATACTCCTCTATCTTATTGAAAATAGCACTCAAGGTTGCTATGTAATCCTTCCTCTTTTTATATTTTTCTAGTATATCATCAACATAATCTTTGACAATTTTATGGATCATGTCGTGGAAGATTAACATCATGACTCTTAGGTATGTTCCTCCCGCATTCTTCAAACCAAATGGCATCATATTACACTAGTAAGTCCCCCATGCACAAGTGAAGGTATTTATATGTTGGTCTTCTTTAGCAATCATTATTTGGTTGTATCCCAAGAAACCGTCCATCAGGGAAAGCATTTCATGTCTTGTCATCATGTCCATAATCATGTCAATGTTTGGCAATGTGAAATCATCTTTTTGGCATGCTTTGTTTAAGTCCCTAAAATATGTGTAGATTTAGATGCTCCCATCTATTTTTGAAATAGGAACCAGATTGGATACCCACTCAGGGTAGTTAATTGGTTATATGACTCCTGTGTCAAGTAGTTTCTTTAGTTCTAGTTTGACCAATAAAGCAATTTGTGGATGCATTTTCTTGAGTTTTTGTCTCACAGGTTTTGCTTCAGGATATACTACTAAGTGATGTACCACAATTTCTAGATCAAGCCCATGCATATCTACATAGCTCCATGCGAACTTAACTTTACGTTCTCTCAGAAAGGTAGCTAGGAGCTCTTGTTCTTTTTTCAACAATGACTCTTCATAGAAGGTGATGTTTGGTGTCTCCTCTATTCCTAGATTAATTGGATTGCATTTTTCTGCTAGGACCGCTAATTTTTCTTAATGAAGAGCTCTGAAAGGAAGATTGAATCCCCCATCCTCAGGTGCCTTGGAGAGGTTTTCACCATTGGATGCATCCTTTATTTTTACTTTTTTCAAGTCAGAGAGTGCCATAGTGTGGTTTTCACTAAAGGACCTAGAGATTATTCTTAGTATTTCACTTTTGCAACTGAGGGTTTCAATTGTTTCCCCATAATATGCATGTGTATCCAACTCAATGATGAACCTTTCTTTGTGATCCCCACATGGAATATTATTCCAAAGTCCCAAGAATTATGAGAGTTCCTCATCATTTTCGAATGTGTCAAGAATTGGTGGTCCTTGTTGGTCATAATCAATGAGTTGTGGGTAGACTAGACAAATTTCATGATTTTGGTTTTTGGACTCATAGGATAAGGTACTAATCATGAGAAGGGAGGTGTCCTTGAAAAAAATGGGTAGGTTGGTTATGGGATCCTCATCATCATTGCTACTACAAATGTTAGTTATGTAAAATGTGAAATTATCTATGATGCGGCCAGTGGATACACATCGGCGAAGTTCAGTTGGTGCTACTTCACGGTGAGTCTTGACTGCTTTAACTAGGGGACCTCGTCCATGTATGGTTATTCTTGGAGGGGTACATTTAAGGCCAAGATTTCTCATCTGCATCTTAGGAATGAGGGGTATTATAATCCCATTGTCATTTTTCCCTAGTTTCTAGTTTCTGTCATAGCCCATTGTGAGCATCATTTGCAAACCTTTGTTTTTGTCATCCATTGGTAGATTAGTTGTTTGTCTATTATCTTGGTATAGGAGATGAGATGGGTCCTCCCCTATGACTTCTTGGCCAATATCTTCCCAACTTCTGAAGTTGGGATATTCTTTAGGGGATATTTAGGATGTGGAGGCTTCATTTGATTGCGGACGTCCTCGTGATCTGGTAGATTGTGGTAACTCTCCTACCACAAAGAAATTT
>VDFB02368124.1:0-11868 GCA_007258455.2 Sequoia sempervirens | reverse complement strand
TCTTATGAAACCAGTTCCTACAGATAAGTTCTCTTGGTTTTGAGTATTAATCATTTTCTTGGAGCTTCATGATTATGTAGGTTGCATTTGAAGTTGGCATGGATTGATTAGTTGGTGTAGGAAGGCCATTGGCCTTGAGTCCTATACTTGATTTATAATAATGATTCATTGTTTACAATAATTATATTGTATAAGGGTATGTGCAAGTTAATGGTGGGCCAAAAAGTGGCAATGAGGAAAAAAACACGGCTTTCATCGACTGAGAAAACACGAAAAGAACATGTTGAATTTTTGAGGCTCGGGTGTCACCATACCAAACACCAAAGCTACTTTTAAAAATCGGATATCCGATTTGTAAAAAGTATATATTAAAAACTTTTGTCGCTTTTTTGAAGTCATTCGGCTGAGAAGAACTTGCGAGCGCACAGTGCATCCATTCTTCGCGTAACTGATATCCGATATAGGTTAAATTCAATTTGGAAAGGTAATTTTTTTTATTTTCATTTGATTTGATTCAATTTTGATTTAGATTTGAATAATTTCATATGGTTTTTGTTGATTTCTTTTAAAAATAGGGTTTTTGATTGATTTTTTGTGAAAAATTTGAGTTTAGAATAGATTTTGATTAAAAAATGAATGTTTTTTGTGGATTTTTTTTCACAATAGGGTTTTTGATTGAATTCTTTATGAAAAAATTGAATTCGAGAATGGAATTTGATAAAAACGAACGCTAGGATTTTTTTCAAAATAGGATTTTTGATTGGAATTTTTATGAAACAATTCGAGTTCAAAATAGATTTTGATAAAAAAATGAATGTTTTAATGGATTTGATTTAAAAATAATGTTTCATTTATATTGTCTAATTTAGATACCTTATTTTTTAACTTTAACGCATTATGGCTAATGAGGAATGAAAATGCACAAATTCCACCTTGAAAATGAAAATCCACTAGTTGAGAATCAATATGCAGAAATTCCAAATGCTCCACCACCTCCGTAGCCATCAATTGAAAAGTTAATTCATGAAAAATTGGAGCAATTGAGGGGCATTTGTGATGTTTATAGGAAAATCCCTCGATTATCCCATATGTCAACCACATTGACAGGAATAATTACAAATGTAGAAACCCTCTCTACCCAATAAAATGCATTTCATTCATGGTGAGAAACCATGAGGCAATATTATGCATGTGGAATGTATTATGATGATGTGAAAGATCTCCAAATAACAAAAGCCCAAATGGCCTCTTTATTTATTAACCCCAGCAATGGTTTTCCAGTTAATGTTAATGCTTCTCAAAACTTTCTATAAAATGTTTCACGATAGGGCATAGTAGATAACTTTGGGATCGCTTGGTGTATGGTTTTGATAAAACCACCCAACAATAATCTTGATACCTTTTATTAAAAATCATATGTCAGAGTTTTGTTAGGGCATCATGTCAATTTTCATTTTAACATTAAACTCTTCTGCATGCTAGTAGAGGTATGCCTCAGATAGCTGTTAGGGAACTAGAGAAGTTAGCTTCACATGTTCCTCTATCCTCCTTCCTTTCAGCTTACCTCTAGTAATAACATCTGTGATATTACTAAGGATGCAGCCCACACAACCATTCAGCCATTCACTCTTTGAGTGGTCTTTTGCTCTCATGCTTCTTCAATAGCTCAACCACAGTCTGGTGATCTTGGTGATGGATCCAGTGCTGCTACATCATCCTCCTTGGGTCCACATATTTGTGTGCCACATATTTGTAATACGTGTCAGCAAATATGTTTGGTTCCTATTGTGCAGCCCCCTAAGCATCCATTAGACACTTTTGATTATGACATCCAGGATGTTGAGATTATAGCAGATCACATGCAGGGGAGTGGAGCACACCCTACAGAGTCCTCTCCTACTAGAGAGGTGGATATTGGGAGTAGGTAACATTTAAGGTGTAAATTCATAACTTGCATTTTTTTTAAAATGAATATTAATAAGTGAGATAGTACCGCTAATCAATATTTATTTACATGGTCTTATTTAATAGTTAGTGTTTAAGGAGGAGCCTACTAATGTGTGACTCGATATAACTTTTAGGGCCATTTATCGGCCTCTATTACGCAATACTGCGATGTATTTCTTTCACTACTCATTTACATTTTTATCAGATATTTCTGTTTTATCATTTGAATTCAGTTGTCAATAATGGTAAATTATATATTAACTTATATGTTTATCTTACTACACCTAGTGCAAGCGAGGTGTGACACTCTCCAGACTATGGAGGCACAGTGTTGGATAAGGGAAAGGAAATTGAACTCAAATTTGATTGAATTAAAATTTATAAGATCTTTTATTGATTATGAATACATTGACATAGATTCATAGTTTTATATGTACTTGTCATTTTTTATGTACAAAAGGTTGTGAGCTATACATCATTGTTGATAAGTGCCACAACACCTCAAGGAGTAGGTATTCGAACGCCTGAAGGAGGAGGTGTTGAAACACCTCAAGGAGGAGGTGTTGAGACACCTAAAGAAGATACAGAAAAAGATCAACCTAAAGAGGTATGTGTTTATTTTATTTTGTGCTTGGTAAATATGTTCTTATTAATGACAATTCTATGCTAACTTGGATCAATTTCATGTTTTTGTTCACATATATAGATTGACGTTAGAAAATTTGGTTTGGTTAGTTCTTTGAGAGGGGTATAATTTAGACTCCGACTCTTCAAAGAGACGATATTTCAGGTAATCAAGATTTCAATTTTAGAGTTCAATTATAATTCAATGTGTATTGATTTTTATGTTAATTATCCAATTTTAAATTATATAGTATAACTAATTCAATTGTATTTTGACTTTTCTTTGTGCAACTACCTTTAGGAGCCACAATCTAGTGCTTCCAAAGAGGCTCCATTTTGATGATCCAATTAGCAGTTTAGGATGAGATAGACATTTTGGCATGTAAATTTTGAATAGATAATGAGATGGCATATGCCACATATTGTAAAACTTTGTTTGAGTTGGTGTTGATGCCATTTTTGTATATGGACATACACTTGATTATTGGATAATTTGATATATATATAGAAGTTGACAATCGAAATTTAGTTTCCTCCTCATGTGCATGATTAAACTCTTTGAAGCAATGGTTAAATATCAATGTACAATAGCATAAAAAGAATGGTTAAATATTATGTAGTTTATATTCATATTGCTGATTACATTGCATTGCACATCTTTCAAACTCAAAGCATTATTTCACATTGCATAAGTAACAACTAGATACTCATATGATTAACCCTACACCATCTGATTTTCTTCTTTGTCAACTTTCCCATGCCTTAGTAAATTTGGTGGTCCATTTGTAACCATCAATTTTTTTATATAACATAAATTCACCTTTTAAAAAAAATTAATATGGCTAGACTCCCATATGAATACTAATAATATATCATATGACCATTCTTCATATAATTACTGGCACTTTGTGTCTTCTTAGATGAGCCAAAAGTTGTTTCCCAACTACCTCTGCCTTCATCAATGTTCCATATTTTAATCATTCCATCCCAAGATGTTGTGACCATTTGTTGACTAGAAGATTCAATTATTTGTATAAACCGCTTCTCCATAATGGCTAGTATAGAAAATAATTTCATTGGTAGAACAAAACTCCAAAACATTTCTGATTTCCTTGATTAATTGAATCTTAAGTAGAATCCCCACAATAAATATGTTTTACATAAACTGATAGGAAAACAACATTGCTTGGAAAGTGCATCTCTAATATTTTATGTTCCTTGTACAATAATTTAAATACATTTGAAGAAGTTATATGAAAATATAGCTTCTTAAATTCTTCTTTAATTTGAAGGTTAGTTTTGATAGTGAGTAATTTATTTTATAGATGGATTTTAGCTTTTGCTTGATTGTTGTGCACTGTACTTTCTTCTATAAATAAAATGAGACATGCTAATGCACATTTTCACTATAATTTCTCTATTTTCTTCCTCAACATATCTCTCTCTTGGGCTTTGATACAACCCTGTCAAGGCCTGTCCTAATCACATTTAGCCCAAATCAAAAAGAAAATTTCATGCATTGCTTCTCCCTACACTAGCAGACCCTAGCTGGAGGTTTTATTTGATATTGTCAACAAACATACATCTGGTTGTCTGAATGAATGGGGGAGTTACAACCTTCCCAATCAAGAGGTCATGACTTGTCAGAACTGATTAAAGCAATTCAAGACTTATGTCATAGGATGAGAACATTTGACCATAGGCTCAATGATAAATGCAATGATCCTTAACTAAATTATTCATACAAATTTCTTAGATTTGGAATAATTCAATGAAAATCAGCCAAAACATTTAAACAAGATATTTAGATCTAAAACATTCACATATGATAAATAGATCTACACATATAAGTTGGTTGGAATAGAGTATTTAATTCAAATAACTCACTTGATGATTACAATTTTTTTGCTTCAATTGTTTGCTCATAACCAAGATTACAATGATCAAATTTTTTTTTAGAAAAATATTGGGATGCTAAAATCCACTATGCTTGGTGTACAGATGCAACCTTTCTGTGAAATTTCCCTCACAAATCCAAACAAGTTTCATCCTCCAAACTGGTGCAGGAGCACCTTAAGGTCTTTTGGAAGATCTTAGTGATTTTTGGCTTGTAGGTGGTTCTAGCCAACCACCAAGGGAATAAGGACTATGATATAAAGTCCCTAGGTTTTTTTTAAGAGTGTGTTAGGGTAGGTTTGGCTTAGAGTCTTGAACTTTATGAGTTCCTAGACAAATCTTGGCAATTTGAGCATTTTGGCAATGTTGCCTTGGCAATTTGGCCTAAAAGTTGAAAAATAGCATTAATGTTGTTCTAAGTCCAGACCCAAGGGTCCTAGCACGTGGGAGAAAGGTATATAAGGTCATCCAAACCCTAATACCTAGGTTGGAAGTTCATTTTCATGAATTGAGACTTGGAGAGCATTTTTGTGTGATTGGAATTCAGCAACTTTTGAGTGCATTTTTGTGTTTGAGCCTTCATCCAGTCAAGAATGGATTGAAAGGACTAACCTGATGCTTTGAGTGTTTCATTTTTTTCATTTACTTACTGTACCTAGCATTAGATTAGTCATTTAGACCAACTGGTTAAGGTTTTGCAAGTTTTTGGGTTTTTGGACTCACTGTCGGTTTGGGCCAGTTTTGTGAATAATGAGTCCCACTTGAATTCTCGTGGCTTTCCTCTCATGGCCACTTGTAATCAAGCTGGGGACTGTGTAAATAATGTACATACAGGTTTAGGAGTCTTTATTTGTAGGGGAAGTGAAGAAACTATCAAGCACTAGGCGAGTGCAAGTGCATTCTGGCTAGTGGCTTGGAGAGGACAGTAGTAAAGAAAGCTGCTAAATGGATTGGTTTGTGCCAATCAAGAGCATGGGAGTGTGGGAACATGTATTCCAGGCATGTCTGTGCAAGGAGGAGAGTTGAGGAGGTCATTAAAGCCCTCAAAGTTGGAAAAAGGAGTTAAAACCCTTGAAACCCTTGAAATTAGGGAGGTATGAGGACAGTCATATGAACGGCCACTTGGGAGACCTTACACCTAGTAAATATTGAAGCCTAGGGTACCACTAGAAATAATATAAAAAAATATTTGGGGGTTGTTAAGACCATTTTTGAGAAAAGCCAAGAAAACAGGTTCTAGGAGGCCTAGTTGGGGCAAAAGGCTACAAGGCCTAGAATGGAGTTTTTCAAGAAAGCGATGGGAGAATGGTGAAAGAATCCAATGAGATGGATCAGTGAGGTTTCAAATCAACAAAGAGATAGTAGAATAACCTTTCCTATCCCCTGGAGTGGTTAGGACACTTTGGGTCAGTTTGGAGCCCAGGGAAGCCTAGTGGTGAATTGAGAGTAATGGAGAAGAATTTGAAATTGGTGGAGAGTCTTATGAGGTGAGAGGGGTTTAGGAGAGATCCCTGAATAGGGTAGAGAGGAATACCCTAGGAAGACCTAGAGAATAGGTCTTGGGAAGAGCAAGAGTGCTCTTGAAAGGTAAGTCTCCCCATCAAATTGGTATCAGAGCCATACAAGGCTTGGGAATTGAGAAGTGAATGTCAGAAAGAAGTGAATCCATAGGAGAGAACACCATGGTGACCAATGCAGAGCTAGATAGAGACTTGACAGAGCAACAAGAAAAGAATAAGTGTCTTGAAGAGGCTATGGAAGAGATGAAGCACAAACTAGAAGAGGTGGCAGAGACTACAAGCAAGATGAAGGTATAGTTAGGAGAGGATAAAGATAAGGGTAAGAATCAAATAGAGGAAGACATAGAACCAGAACCTGACCCTCCATTAGCAGAGGAACCCTTCCTCAAAGCATTGAAGGCTTTGAGTGGCAAGGCACTTGAAGGTATCCCTGTGTTCACAGGAAGAATGGATGCAGAGTTGGTTATGGAATGGATTGAGGGAATGGAGAATCACTTTGAATGTGATGGGATTACAGAGGCACAAAAGGTGAAGATAGCCAAATCAAGGCTAAGAGGACAAGCACTAACTTGGTGGAAGTTTCTACAAGAAGAAAGAGAGAAGGAAGGCAAGAAACCCATAGGAAGTTGGAAAACTATGGTGGCTAAAGTGAAGGAGAACTATCTACCTGAAGACTATGATATTCAATTGCACAAGAAGAGACAAAATCTCAGACAAAGAGACCTAGATGTAGCTGCATATACAGAGGAGTTCCAAAAACTAAGCCTTAGATCTAGAGTGCAAGAAGTTGAAAGCATCAAGGTTGCTAGGTATCTAAACGGTCTTAGATGGAACATACAAGAGGAGTTGAGTCTTTTCACACTTACTACCATCCATAGCTACTATCAAATGGCTATTAAGGTGGAAGAGAAACTGAAAAAGAAAGAAGATTCCAATACTAGAGGTAAAGGAAGAGGTAGAGACTCTAGAGGTGGACATAGAGGAGGTTTTGGTGGAAGAAGCCATGAGAACAAAGGTCAAGGGGATTCCAAGGTTGGAGAACTATCCCATGAGGAAAATAATAGAGGGGGATACAGAGGTAGAAGCTCTAACAATGGTGGAAGAGGCAGATCAGGAAGCTTTGGGAGAAGTTCACACTTTTCTTCCATGAAATGCTACAATTGTGGACAGTTGGGTCATCCGGCTTATAGGTGTCCAGACAAGCCAGCATCTTCACAAGGTGAGAGGAAGATTACATATGTCCAAGAAGAGGACTGCTCTAAAAACTTAGAAGTAAGTTTGGATTCAGAGAAAGGAGAACAACTCATGTTAAGAAGGATTTTGATCAAAGCACCTACCGAGGATGAACACAAACAAAGGAGAGCTCTTTTTAGAGTCAAGTGCAAGATACAAGGTAAGGTTTGCAAGGTCATCATAGACTCAGGATCAACTGATAATGTCATCTCAGAGGAGGCAGTACAAAAGTTGAAACTCATCAAGATACCCCATGTGTGTCCTTACAAGGTTACTTGGTTGAACAAAGGGCAGAATATATTGGTCAATGAACAAGTTTGGGTTGAGTTTGCTATAGGAAAGTATCAAGACAAGATACTATGTGATGTGTTACCAATGGATGCATGCCATTTGCTGCTTGGCAGACCATGGCAATATGACAGGGAGGCAGTACACCATGGCAAGGAGAATAAGTACTCATTCAAGAAGGATGGAGTGACTTATAAAATTCAGTCTTTGATAGAAGAAAACACAGTGGAAAAGGCAGAAACTAGTGCACTTTTGATGAGTGGAAAGGGATTCCTAAAGGACATAAAGGAGGAAGAAGGAGAGGCCTATGCAATCATGTTGAAGCCAAAGGAAGAGGAGTTATCTAATCAGCTACCTATGACAACAGAAGTGAAGCGACTGTTGGATCAGTTTAGGGACATCATTTGTGAAGGTACACTAGCTACACTACCACCCAAGAGAGCAATCAGTCATCAAATAGACTTTATACCAGGAGCAACACTACCTAACAAGGCTGCATACAAGATGACACCAGAGCAGAATAAGGAGATAGCAAGGCAAGTTCAAGAACTTTTGGACCAAGGGCTGATCAGAAAGAGCTTAAGTCCATGTGTTGTTCCAGTTGTGTTGGCACCTAAGAAGGGAGACAAGTGGAGGATGTGTACTGATTCTAGGGCCATAAATAGGACCGGCTACATTGGACCGGCGATTTCCCTTAAGAGTCCAAAGTGCTAAAAGGTAGCAATCTTTGAAGGGATATTTCTCAGAAACTATGATGCTTGCAGACTCTCTGTCTGAGGCTATGCGATTGTGTTGGGACCATCTACAATAACCTCTCTTTGGCGTTTTGCTATCTCGAAGGTGTTTTCCGCGGTGATGACTCCTCCTTTTCGAGGGAAAAGTTGTCGGGATACAGCAAAGGTAAAGTGGTGCAACTTTCTACTCCATATAGCTCATACAACCAAAATCCGGACTATTCCAACACATCCGCATGGGTACGCTTATGCTAGGGATGGTCCTCTTTTACACCCAAATACGCTGAATCAGTCTGAGCTATATTGGATCGATGATTTCCTTTAAGAGTCCAAAGTGCTAAGAGGAAACAATCTTTGAATCTCTATTTCTCAGAAACTGTGATGTCTATAGACTCTCTATCTGAGACTATGGGATCATGTTAGGACCCTCTACAATAACCTCTCAAATTTTTGCTATCTCGTGAGATGCTTCCATGGTGATGACTTTTCGCTGGAGGGAAAAAAGTTGTCGATGCAAGCAGCAGTTAGAAAGTGGTGCAATCTCACTCCACATATCAAAAGACGCACTAAAATGGACTACATTCCAAATACATCCGATGGGTAATTTATCCTAGGATGGTCTCTCTTGCACCCAAATATGCTGACCTTGCTTACATTGGACCAGTGATTTCCCTTAAGTGTCCAAAGTGCTAAAAGGCAGCAATCTTTGAAGGTCTATTTCTCAAAGACCGTGATGCTTACAGACTCTCCATCCAAGGCTATGGGGTTGTGTTGGGACCATCTACATGTCCCTCTCAGCTTTGCTATCTCTCAGAGCATTTTCTTGTGGTGATGACTTCGCTGAGGAAAGTTGTTAGATGTAAGTAGTGTAAAGTTGCAGCAGGCATCTTAATTCTGCTACCAGACGCACTGTAAACTAACTGCTCCAACATGTCTCAGATGGGTACATTTATAGCTATGGATGGTCTCTTGCACCCAAATATGTCAATCACTCCTCGAAGACACCAAGTCAAATTAGTGAAAATTTGATGCGTATTAATAAGGGCACACAATCACAAACTCTTTGTAACCTCGCCTATTTGAGGAATCTAACAAGATTATTTTGACCTCTTTGGACAGTCCAAAACTCCCTTAAAACTTGACAAGTAACTAAATACACATTTCCCTCTTTAACCCCCTTAAACCCTTGTAATAGTGAGAAACTAGTTTTTGTCCAATTACTCCACAATTTTCCAAAACACCAGACGAACACATGACTGATTCAAACACCCATATCCAAGTTACAAAACATATATGAGAAACAACATAGACTCCTTTGGACCAGCGTTGACTTCCTATGCATTCACCCTTGAACAAGCTACTCAATTAGCCCAAAAATGCAAGCAACATACCTTCAAAGACCACACCGACCCCTAAAACCTTGGGGCAGCAAATAAATTGCCAAAAAAACAAAAATTCTGCAATTGGATTCCATTTGTACAAACCTGTAACTGTCAAATCAAAAAACCCCTGTTTTTAGTGTAATTCTTGAGGGTTTATTGGATGTAGCACTTCCACAACCTTTCAGACTTTTCCACCACCTTAGAAACCTTTATTTAGGCCCCAATATGCTTAGAAAACAAAGAAACTTCTAGTATCTCAAATATTTTTGCAAACCCTAGGGTAAAAACTCTATTTTCAAGTGAAAAAAACCACCATTTTTGGACCTTTAACTCTTCATTTTATTTCAAAACCTAGTTCTCCACGCCTTCCACTCTTGAAATAACATCAAGACATGTAATAACGTTTCTACATAAAGTTTTTATACAAAGCAATGGGAAGATAAAACCATGTAAGTGGTTTCCCCAAACTAATTGCCACCAAAACCATTCTTGATAGTTTAAAACCACGAACCACCCCAACGTGTAATTATGATAGCACTCAAGATAGCCCTCCACCATGAACATATCAACTAAGTAGGAACCCATAACATTATGGAAAGATGATCCACTTCTCCCAATGTAACTCCCAAGCATTACATGTGAGAGATGGTCAATTTCATTGATGGCAACGATTGTGTGACTCCCATTGATGACCTTCTTTATTCAATGCCATTACAACAATATCCAAAGCATTCCAAAGAATACTAATGAAAACAATATTTCCCTCAACACCTCATGATCATTCAAGTACTCATTCTAACAATACAAGAGATTTACACTTCAAATTGCAAGTGAATATAATTTACTATATCTTAACATAAAAAATGCAAAACCTAATAGAAAAATGTATCAATGAGGTACAAGGATGTATAAAATCCAATCAATCAAACACAATAAACCTAACATAATTAAGGGTTGATAGGGTTATTGGATAATTAAGGGTTGATAAGGGTATGAATGTTTATCTTTGCATCTACTCTTGAATATCTAGGGACTTGGTGGTATTTAGAAATTTGTTACTCATTTTTATAGCATTGAATCAAAATGTCTCACTATTAATTGCTCCAATGCTATAAGATAATTGAATGTTTTCATGATTATAATGAATATATCAAGTATGTTATTAATGCTAGCATATATCATCAAATTATGCCAAACATGTGTTTAGTCAACTCAAAGTGGGTGAATGACACCACTTAGCAAAAAGTTTGAATTTTGAATTTTAAAATGAAAGGGAATAGTAATATCACTATGAGGTCACCCTTGTAAATTAAAGAATTGGGTTTGAGGAGCAACAGTTGCAAGCCACTATAATTTATTATAGATAAATGGGAAATATTACAAAACCTAGTTCAAACGAGCATACCGACAGGAAAGAACCAAGAAGAAAACCTTCGGTTGTAGCTCAATTAAGTACAAAAATAGACCCCTTTACAAAATGTATGAGTTTCCAACATACAAGCCCCTTTACATTTTAAACATACCCTTTATACAATGCCAGACATTTGACCCATATTTCAAAAAACATCACTGGGTATAGATTATGCCCATACAAAATTATGACCATTTTACATTGTTTCCAATTTGAGAATTCAAATTTTACAAAATTTTCCTATTTGAGGCATTTAGGGAAAAATCTTCAACAACAGTAGTATGTTCATGTTCTGCACTGACAAGCACCTATACAAACCATCAAGGTAGGTTAGAATAACCAATCTATATTATTCTAAATGACACAAAATATGATGAGATGGTAATGTAAACTATAAAAGACGCTTAGAATAACCAATCTATATTGTTGTAATCTGTTGCATACCTCTCTGAAAGGATCAAAGCTAGATAGAGATAGAGGGATTAAGTGAGAGAGAGAGTGTGTGTGAGGGAGTGGGAGAGAGATAAAGGGTAGAGGGTAGAAGGTAGAGGGTTAAGGCTAGAGGGGACATAGATATGAGTAAGTGAGAGAGAGAGACCTGAGAGAAGGAGAGGTGGTAGGAGGGTGAGACTTGAGAGGGAGGGAGGGAGGGAGGGAGTGGGAGAGAGATAGAGGGTTTAAGGGTTTATAGTTAAGGGTTTAAGGTTTAAGGTTAAAGGTTTAGGGTTTAGGGTATATGGTAGAGGGTTTAAGGGTTAAGGGTTTATGGTATAGGGTTATAAGGGTTTATAGTTTCACAATAAGGGTATAGGGGAGAGATACAGATGGAGTGA
>VDFB02368123.1:0-30319 GCA_007258455.2 Sequoia sempervirens | reverse complement strand
GGAAACATACACATATATCTACATTTAAACTTATCTATATTTCTTCTCACATGTATTGAAAAGTTTAGGTGTGGATATGTATTTATGTTGTTTACAAAAACCCTTGTCACAATGGTTGCTCACAATCATGATAATAGTTGAAGCTATAGAACAACAGTCAACAATGCCTTATGGAAAATAACATAAACTATTCAATTGCTTTGGTGACTTTAGAACGCTAAATATTATTGTGGCCTTTGGCACTATATGGAAATAATATATGAAACAATTTTGCCATTGGACTATTTTATTACTTTGAAACCATTGCCTATATATGGAAACTTTTAGCTGATAGGCTATATGTGTGAATTTTTCTTAGAATTTTCATCAGCCTTCGCAATTTTTAAGTTGTTGAACAACAATCAACAATGCATATATATTTGTATCTACCTCCACATACAAATATATCATTGCATTTTTTTTTTGAACTACATAATTATTTATTGCATGTGTTCGATGCATATATAGGAATCTATTGCTTGGAGATATATAGCCACAAAAAGTATATGCTTCTTTTGTTGTGTTTAATTTTCCTTTTCCTATGTGAAGATATATATGTATGTGAAATTAGATGTAGAAAATATATACTCCTCCCCATGTATATTGTTTTGGGAAGATAGTTGTTTTTTATTTCATCCTCAAAAAGGAATTCTTACAATAATAGGGTTTATAATAAGCCTAATAAGAAACATTGATTTCACCATTCATCAGAGTGGTGTACAGTGTATGTTCTTGCTTAGGGGTTTGGTGAGAACCTATGAGGCTCCATCACCTAATATGGTAGGGTGGAGAGTAGGCCTTCTTTTGTTGTATTCCAGTTTACTTTCTCTATGCACATATATGTATGTTTGTGAGGTTAGACATGGAAAACATTCATGACTATGTGTAGATATGTAAATATGTGAAATCAGATGCAGAAAAGTGATATTGATATGCCAACATGTGCCAAGTGATGTTTATTTCTTTTTCTCCCTTGGTGATTTCTCTATTGGAAAGTCCACCTATGGCTATATATGTGTGTTTTTTCCATATAAACTTTAGATGCATATATACCTATATAGACTTTTCTTTGTAAATGTACATGCAGAAATTGTTATTGCTTTCCATCTATCGCCATTACATGGAAACCATAAATCAAATTTTCAACTCAAAACTGGGCTCTTGGTCAAGAAAAAGGTGATGGATATTTTTGAATTTTTAATCATAATCATTTGGCACACCGATAGAGAAGGCCTACGTCTCCATTTTAAAACCTTCAAGTGTCCAACTACCAGTTGTGGAAAAAATGGTGGGTTTCTTGGTGCATGGATAAAGAAATCTAGTGAAATTAAACACTGGTTGGCATCAACATAAATTTTTGTATGGTTTCTATGAAATGGTAATGGTTGTAATAACACCTACCATTTAAAACTGTAACACCCCACCGTGCAAACCCCAAAGGAACTAATAAAGATGCAACAACTTTTTTTTTTAAAATAACATAATAACTTACTTAAGTATTCCAACATAGAAATGTACTAAATTGCACGACTAACTCCCTTGGGGTACACGAGGACATTACTACACTAACCCATAACAAGATAATAGATTAAACAATAACTAAACAATTACGTAAAACCATTCATTCTCACATCATCACTTAAAATATCCATTAACAATAACCATATTGATACCATATATACATATGACAATAAATAAAATTATAAAGATATAAAATGTTACATATTTTGACAGATACCACACAACATAATCAATAGCTACAAAAGATAGTTCTCAATGATTACAAAGCCTGAATATACATTACATCAATATGATATTACAACATAATGTACATATAAAAAAACTACTTCTAGGTCTTCCCAACACACGTGGGAGATGATACATCAATAAGTAAATTACATCTGAAGTAAAAACATCCATCTGGTACATAAAAACACTAGATCAACAACATCTTCCAAAACCTTGCAATAAAAGAAACAACTGCAACTAAAGGGAACCCAATGGGGTGCGAAGCACATTCAACCCAACCACCCCCATGTTGGGAGTTAACAAGGAAGGATCCCCGACCAAGCACATCAACAGTACACACAAAACTAACTCCATACTAGATAACATAACATCAAAAGACCACATAGAAACTAAACCACGATAAATCACCAAACGGCATAACAACAGACCACTTTTGAAATATAACATTAAATCACTTTACAGATGTTACAAATAGTAACTCACAAAAGACACATAATCAATAAATCTCAAGACATAATATCAAAGATGACTTCCAGAGGACTTCAATAAAAACAAACAACACAAATGGAATGTTTAGAGGAGAGTGTCATTGCATGGCTTAACATGAATTATCTAGACAACCTATCACAAGGTGATGCCTCCATCTCTATATGGATTATCTAGACAACCTAGTTCAAGGTGCCGCCTCCATCTATGGTTCTCCTAATAGCCTATTTCAAGGTGCCACTCCATAGGGTTACTCATGCGGAATCGTTAACCTTTCATGAAGACAAGGCAACGATCTTGCCAACCACGACCTTCTTGGTCCCCTATAGTCTATGATAACACTAACAGGTAGACTAGGCATCAAAAATATCTTTTTAATGTTTAAACCCCACAAATGATTAATTAGTTAGGTTATCACTATTAACTCTAACTCTAGGTGGGTTACCCTGACAACCCCTTTGTGTGCTGGACCCCCACTAGAGCCACTCTCTCTACACACTAAAGCACATAAATACCCCACACAATAGGATTGTATCACAAGAAGTATTGAACCAATCACATCGATCTTTTGTGAGGCATATCCATCTCACCCAAAATCATACATTTAACATTCACAAATGGTACAATCCAAATATATATTGACCTCACCACCAAAACCGAAACATAAGAACAACCATCAAATTACAAGCTCAAATATAAATCATAGTATCCCCACCTCTGGAAGTCCTAAATGACAACTTAAGCTCCTATAACAAGATACATCAACTCTAGGGTTTCCTACATGACCCAAACCCAAATTAAGGAAAATCAATTTAAACAAAAGAATAATCTCAAAAGTGCATAAATCATAGATCAATGCCAAACAAACTACAAGCACAATTAATTTCACCAACTTCATAAATCAATAACTTGAGAAAGTTTGATTCAATTCAAAGCACATAATTTATTTATAGTTTGCACAACTACATTATAACATTGCAATCATCTTAAAAATTATCATATTAATTTCATGTTCAAAGCATATTCAACTAACTATATATATACCATTATATACATATACTTATATATATTATTTTATGTATATTTATATATATATAATGCATATATATAAATAAAATAATCATTTAATAAAACCTTAAATAAATATCATATTTAAAAAATTATAATATAATTATATATACACCTATCAATATACACATATATATATATATGAATATATATATATACATATAAAGTTAAAATCAAAAATAACACATAAAAAATGAATTAAATAAAAGAAATTAAAAAAAATGAACAAAATAAACTTTAAAAGGCTGAACCTCCACACAGGTGGGAGGTACTATGTACCTCCCCCTGTGGGGAGGCCGCAATCCCCACGGACTGCGCCCAGCAGCCTCAGCTGTTGTGTACAACCTTGGTGACTGCGCACTGTCACCATAGTAGGGTCGTGGGAGGGTACGGCTTCGGCTGACCTCCCATCCCACCCCTATTTTTTTTTTAATTTAATATTTATTTAAATACGAATTCAACTTCGAAAGAAAACAGAACTAAAATACATAATTTATTTTATACCTAGCATTCAAAATCTGAAATATCTATATATATTTTAAGAACCAGAAAATTATAGATATATTTTCATCAAGAGATTCAAAATAAATTATATAAATAAATTTTTTTCCCAACATACCTAAAATAAATCTATACATACGAACCCAACCAATAAATAAAAAGAATTTTCTTTTCAAAACAATTGTTTCCACCATATAAGTTTTATGAAGATTTTCAAAAGATTTTTCAATAAACTCCATATAGATCTGACATGTAATTTTGACCTTCAATCAAAAATGGTTTTTATTTCAAAACAATACATTCCACAACAAAACTATATTGAAGGATTTCGAAAAGGATTCTATTAAATTTTTCTACATAAGTTTCAAGAGTTTTAATACAAACAAGTTTTCAAATCACATAACTTCTTTCAACAAATTTGTTTTAAGCACAATAAGCTAGATTTTGTTTATAAAACAATAAAACAATAATAAATGATAGAAGAAAACCTAGAGTCCTTCATTCGATGAAGAATCCCTTATGTAGCCTCCTTTCGATTTCCTCTTGTAGCTCTCTTTTTGAATCTAACTTTTCTTCAAACAATTATTTTACGCAGAAGCACAAACAAAGCTATTTTTAATTTTCTTTTATTTTATTTTACAGACCCCAAAATAACAGAAAAAATCCCCTCTAAGTGAATCATTTTCCATAAAAAATAATAAATCAAACTAAATAAAGCTCTTATGCTTTTCCTCAAAAATCCTCCCTTTCTCATTGGTCCTTTTTCTAGCTTTTAAAAGCACAAACTTATCTACTAATTTTAATTAAAAATAATTTATTTTCTCAAGACATTATCCACACAAGATTTTCTAATTTAATATTAATAAAAAGATAATATTTAATTATCCTCATCAATATTAATTTAAAAGAATTATTTACACTTTTAATTTACAATATATTTAAATTTAACATTTTACTAACTCACAATTAAATCAAGTAACAAGACAATATTAATTAATTATCTTATAAAATAAGATTACTTAAATAAACACTAATCATAAATAAAATAAATACTCAACAATCAAACTACACAATGACAATGACAAAACCTCAGTCATGACACAACAACTCACAATAGGACAACGGACTTGGGACGGGGATACTTCCAAATCAACTCCCTTTTTCAATATTTTACCCATTGGTTAATTTTAATGCTCGCGCTGTTCTGCCAAATCAAGTGGAATCGAGACTTATTCCTACAAATCCTGCATACAAATAACCGTCAAGTAACACATGTATATATATAATCAAAAAAATCATTTCGTGAAAAGGAATTGCAATGTAGTAGGACACTTGTAAACGAGTGGTGCCACACTATCCTCTCACCACATCTATTCTAATAGTTACAATATCAATGATGAAATAACATTTCTAAACTAACTGATCATATGATAACATGATTACTTATCTACTGCATAATAATATAATACTGAATCCAATAAACATCATAATAGAATCATAATATCGACATATATAATACTAAGGAAAAACCATTGCATAATCAAATAATCTAAATGCCACATAAAATATCATAAATCATAATCATAATGTCAAATGTAGTAGTCATCTAAACTATGCATCCGCACACACCAGACAATAAGTAATAACAATCACAGTCACAAAGCATCAATCAAAACCATAGAAGTATCAAGTCCAAACAACATGAGGGGTATTACATCCTGCCCCCTAGGACATGGCTTAGTCCTAGAAGCCATTAAATATGAATAAATAAAAATAAATAAGATTCCCTAATATGGGAGGCATCCTCCCATGCTGCGAAGACCTCAACGTTAGGTCACCGTCGAACACTTTTGAGCTCAAGAGTCAAATGTAAAGGTTGCCTAATAGACACAAACTACCCAAAGACCCCAGCATTTACAACCTTGGCTATGATACCATGCTGTAACACACCGCCGTGCAAACCCCAAAGGAACTAATAAAGACACAACTTTGTTTTTTAAAAGAACATAACTTACTTAAGTATTCCAACATAGCAATGTACTAAATTGCACGACTAACTCCCTTGGGGTACACGAGGACATTACTACACTAACCCATAATAAGATAATAGATTAAACAATAACTAAACAATTATGTAAAACCATTTATTCTCTCATCATCATTTAAAATATCCATTAACAATAACCATATTAATACCATATATATATATGACAATAAATGAAATTATAAAGATATAAAATGTTACATATTTCGACAGATACCACACAACATAATCAATAGCTACAAAAGATAGTTCTCAATGATTACAAGGCCTGAATATATATTACATCAATATGATATTACAACATAATGTACATATAAAAAAATTATATCTAGGTCTTCCCAACACACGTGGGAGACGATACATCAATAAGTAAAGTACATCTAAAGTAAAAACATCCATCTGGTACATAAGAACACTTGATCAACAACATATGTCAAAACCCTGCAATAAAAGAAACAACTGCAACTAAAGGGAACCCAATGGGGTGCGAAGCACGTTCCACCCAACCACCCCCGTGCTGGGAGTTAACAAGGAAGGATCCTCGACCAAGCACATCAACAATACACACAAAACTAACTCCATACCAAATAACATAACATCAAAAGACCACATAGAAACTAAACCATGATAAATGAGCAAAGGACATAACAATAGACTAGTTTTGAAACATAACATTAAATCACTTTACAGATGATATATTAGTAACTCACGAAAGACACATAATCAATAAATCTCAAGACATAATATCAAAGACGACTTCCAGAGGATTTCAATAAAAACAAACAACACAAATGGAATGTTTAGAGGAGAGTGTCATCGCATGGCTTAACATGAATTATCCAGACAACCTATCACAAGGTGCCACCTCCATCTCTATATGGATTATCCAAACAATGTAATTCAAGGTGTCACCTCCATCTATGGTTCTCCTGACAGCCTATTTCAAGGTGCTCCTCCATAGGGTTACTCATGCAGAATCATTAAACTTTCATGAAGACAAGGCAACAATCTTGCCAACCATGGCCTTCTTGGTCCCCTTTAGTCTATGATAACACTAACAGGCAGATGAGGCATCACAATTATCTTGTTAATGTTTAAACCCCACCCATGATGAATTGGTTAGGTTATCACTAATTACTCTAACTCTAGGTGGGTTACCCTAACAACCCCTTTGTGCGTTGGACCCCCACTAGAGCCACTCTCTCTAGACACTAAAGCACATAAATACCCCACACAATAGGATTGTATCACAAGAAGTACTGAACTAATCACATTTATATTTTGTGAGGCATAATCATCTTGCCCAAAATCATACGTTTAACATTCACAAACAGTACAATCCAAATATACATTGACCTCGCCACCAAAACCAAAACATAAGAACAACCACCAAATTACAAGCTCAAATATAAATCACAGTATGCCCACCTTTGGAAGTCCTAAATGACAACTTAAGATCCTATAACAAGATACATCAACTCTAGGGTTTCCTACATGACCCAAACCCAAATTAAGGAAAATCAGTTTAAACAAAAGAATAATCTCGAAAGTGTATAAATCATAGATCAATGCCAAACAAACTACAAGCACAATTAATTTCACCAACTTCATAAATCAATAACTCGAGAAAGTTTGATTCAATTCAAAGCACATAATTTATTTATAGTTTGCACAACTACATTATAACATTGCAATCATCTTACAAATTATCATATTAATTTCATGTTTGAAGGATATTCAACTAACTACATATATATACCATTATATACATATACTTATAAATAAAATTTCATGCGTATTTATATATATAAATAAAAAACATATATATAAATACAATAATCATTTAATAAACCTTAAATAAATATCATATTTTTAAAATTATAATTATATATACACCTATAAATATACACATATATATATATATGAATATATATATACATATATATATATAAAGAATATATATATACATATATATATATATAAAGTTAAAATCAAAATAACACATAAAAAATGAATTAAATAAAAGCAATTAAAAAAAATAAACAACTTTAAAAGGTCAACCTCCACACAAGCTTGACTTATGTACTCGCTGGGAGGCTATAGTCCCTAATGGACTACTTCAAAGAAATTCTCAACAAGTTAGGGCGTGCCCATGGTGATCAAGCAAGACTGTCACTCACATCAGGTCGTGGAGGGTAATGGCTTTCTACTAACCTCCCACCCTCTATTTATTTATTATTTTTATTTCTTAATTTAAATAAAATTTCTTTTTAATAATATATAATTTTTTATATTTTTTCGCTTAAATGAAATACCTAATTCAACTTTGAAAGTGTCATGCACCAAAATATAATTTATTTTATACCTCAGTATTTGAAATCCTTGAATATATATATATATATATATATATATATATATATATTTTAGGAACCAGAAATTATGTATATATTTTCATCAAGAGATTCAAAATAAATTTTATAAATAAATTATTTTCCCAACATACCTAAAATAAATTCATACATATGAACTCAACCAATAAATAAAAATAATTTTCTTTTTCAAAACAATTGTTTCCACCATATAAGTTTTATGAAGATTTTCAAAAGATTTTTCAATAAACTTCAGATAGATCTTACATGTAATTTCGACCTTCAATCAAAAATGGTATATATTTCAAAAAAATACATTCCACTACTAAACTATATTGAAGGATTTCGAAAAGGGTTTTATTAAAGTTTTCTACATAAGTTTCAAGAGTTTTAATACAAATAGGTTTTCAAATCATAGAACTTCTTTCAATGAATTTCTTTTAAGCACAATAAGCCAAATTTTGTTTATAAAATAATAAAATAATAATAAATAATAGAAGAAAACCTGGAGTCCTTCGTTCGATGAAGAATCCCTTCTGTAGCCTCCTTTCGATTTCCTCCTGCAGCTCTCTTTTTGAATCTAACTTTTCTTCAAACAATTATTTTACCAAGAAGCACAGACAAAGCTATTTTTCTTTTTCTTCTCTTTTATTTTACAGACCCCAAAACAATAGAAAAACTCCCCTCTGATTGAATCCTTTTTCATAAAAATAATAAATCAAAATAAATAAAGCTCTTCCGCTTTTCCTCAAAAATCCTCCCTTTCTCATTGGTCCTTTTTCCAACTTTTAAAAGCACAAACTTATCTACTAATTTTAATTAAAAGTAATTTATTTTCTCAGGACATTATCCACACAATATTTTCTAATTTAATATTAATAAAAAGATAATATTTAATTATCCTCATCAATATTAATTTAAAATAATTATTTACACTTTTATTTAATTAAATCACTTTTAAGTTACAATATATTTAAATTTAACATTTTACTAATTTTCAATAAAATCAAGTAACAAGACAATATTAATTAATTATCTTATAAAATAAGATTAATTAAATAAACACTAATCATAAATAAAATAAATACTCAACAATCAAACTACACAACGACAAAGACAAAACCTCAGTCATGACACAACAACTGACAATAGGACTTAGGACTTAGGATGGGGATACTTCCAAATCAACTCCCTTTTTCAACATTTTACCTGTTGGTTAATTTTAATGCTCGCCCTATCTTGCCGAAGCAGGTGGAATCAAGACTTATTCCTACAAATCCTGCATACAAATAACCGTCAAGTAGCACATGTATATATATAATTGAAAAAATCATTTCATGAAAAGGAATTGCAGCATAGCAGGACACTCATAAACGAGTGGTGCCACACTGTCCTCTCACCACATCTATTCTAATAGTTACAATATCAATGATGAAATATAACATTTCTAAACTAACTGATCATATGATAACATGATTACTTATCTACTGCATCATAATATAATACTGAATCAAATTAACATCATCATAGAATCATAACATCAACATATATAATACTAAGGAAAAACCATGGCATAATCAAATAATCTAAATGCCACATAAAGTATCATAAATCATAATCATAATGTCAAATGTAACAGTCATCTAAACTATGCATTCGCACACACCAGACAATAAGTAATAACAATCACAGTCACAAAGCATCAATCAAAACCATAGAAGTATCAAGTACAAAAAACATGAGAGGTATTACAAAAATGTTGGAAACCATAGAAAAATCTTACACAATTTTTGATCATCCATTGTTCAGTGTTGTTCTCTAGATTTCCCTTCTATCAGAGCTGTGAGCGATAGGTGATTGGAGGTTATTTTTTTGATTTTTTTCATGGGGAAATGGTTACAAAAGCAATACAAAAGTGTCGGTTTTGATAATTATTTCCCCATATTTGGCAAGACATGACCAACATTCATCCCTATGTGTAGATATGTATGTATGTGAAATCAGATGTGGAGAACATTCATATATACTCCTTCCTATGTATATTCTTTTCATAAGGTAGTTTCTTTTTTTTTGGTACATCTATACTTAAAATTCTCCATAGAAATTAATTAATACTTGGTATCTCTAAGCCCTATGTCTATTCATTGAAATTTGTCATAATATCTGACAAAAAAATGGGTATATATGTTTCAATTGACAATTGTAGTTTTTCGTGTTGGAGAGCAACATTGTGCATTTATTCAAATTGCTTTTGTTGACTAAAACATGTGATTTGTGTTCTTGTGTGAATTAATTGTCTCAGGATTAGGATTTTCAAGTTCTTTTTGTAAAAAAAAGGGGGGGGAAACAACATCCACAACATGTGTGAAATTACATGTAGCCAAATATCTATTTCAACCTTATCTATACCCTAATGTATTAGTGTAATGGTATCATAAAATGGTTATTAATGATGCTATGATGATTTTTACATGTGATCAGTTGATCTCTGTCAAGTGTTACTATGTCTGGCTATTACATACCTTCTTGTACTTGGATGTAGACTATCTTTCATTAGCTTACAGTCTATGTTCTTCCAAAATAACCAACCAATTGTAAGTAACACCTGCCATTTAAAACCTTGAAAAACATAGTGTATGTAAGGAGGGAAAGCTTCTATGAAGGTGCTAGTACAATTATCCAATATGGAATTTCTATGAAGGTGGTTGGAGGTTATTTTGTGTTTTCTACATGGGACGATGGTTGCAAAAGCAATACAAAAATGTTGGTTGTGATAATTATTTTCCCATTTTTTGCAAGCATCAATCTTCCATATAACACTTAAAAATATAGTTTATCATTCCAAGAATGTACCAAAAAAATAAACATAGGGATCAATATGTATAAATGGCATTTGCATATACTATGAAATACATATATATCTGCACATAGGGGAAATACATTATCCATCACTATGAAAAATGGTGGCATCAATGTTCCGTATAACACACAAAATAAAAATTATCATTCCAAGAATGTGTTAGTATGTATAAATGGGTTTTACATCCACTATGACATACATCCAAATCTGCACATTGCATTGTTCATCATTGTGGTCAATGGTTGCATCAATGTTCCATATAACACATAAAATGCAACTTATCATTGCAAGAATGTCCCAATAAAATCAACATAGGCATCAATTTGAATCAATGTTCTTTGCATCTACTATGACATACATACATATCAACACATAGGGAAAATCCACTGTCCATCACTCTAATCAATAGTGGCATCACCAAGACGTTTGTATTGCTTTAGCAACCATCCCTCATGCAAGAAACACAAAACAAGTGATTTGTGTTTCTTTCTGCTCACTCTCAATAATGTCAAAGCTGAATACTTGGCCCTCACATCCTTGTTTATTGTAATGGTGTATATCCATTTTAGTTGTCATGGGACCTTTTATTTGCCATCTGCTACCTATTGTCTACATGTAATTCCACATACATACATTTCCACACATTGTTTTTTGTGTCTATATATATCCAAGCAACATATCCCTATAAATGCATCCAAGGAATGCAATACTTGTATATCTATTTGAAAAACAAAATCTTCATTAATATATAGGTATCTAAACTTAAATTTACCTTTTTAGTTATTATTTCTTTTAGCCTCAAAAGGAGTTGTTATAATGATAGGTTGTATATTAAGTGTAATAAGGAACATTGATTTCACAATTGATCAAAGTGGTGGATGATGTATGTTCTTGCTCGAGGGTTTGGTGAGAGCACATGAGGCTCCATGATTGAATATGGTAGGGTGGAGAATAGGCCTCATTTTATTGTGCTTCATTTTATATTTCATATGTGCAGATCTGTATGTTTCAAATATTAGATGTAGACAACATTCATATGTTTGATAGGTTGTATATTAAGTGTAATATTAAAAATTTATCTCAACATTGATTACATGGTGACAAGATGCTCTATTTTTTAATCTTTCACCAAAAAAGTTTATATGTAGACATGTCTATATGTCAAATTACTTACAATCAACATTCAAAGTGAAGAACCCAATTAAAGTGAAATGCACACATAGATTTCAATTTCGAGCATATTGATGCTTAGCTGAAATTCTATCAGTATCTAAACAAGGTGTAATAATAATTTCTTCACTTCAACTCAATTCTTCACTTGAATTGGGTTCTTTAGAAATATGCATAGATCTGCCTTTCTCTTTTTCTATATACTTTAGGATACATTCCAACAAATGTAATGCACTATGAATGAAAGAAGAGGATCACCTCCAACAATTGTGGTCATTTTCATCATCATGAAATGTTGCTATTCTTTACGGTAACTATAGTGCTTCTCTTTTCTCTCTTCATTTCCATGCATATAGAATTTCCACCATTTCTAAATTCACTTGTCATTTTTATATACAAGATGTAATCATAGTCATATTGCATCATGCCCTTTACACAAGGTATGCCTACATCTTCTTTATTTGATCTCTTCTATTGTAGGTTTATTACATATTTTTTATTATATTAAAAATTATATAACAATTTAAATTTCATAATTTAGATATTGGTTACCAATGAAACATGTTCATCTCACTCAACTTCACATTTTCCTTGTGTGTAACTATATTTGAGTCAAACCATTTTAGATTGCAAACGTTCTCACCTATAACCATAGATCTCCATAATGCTAAATAGCTTTACGATCACATGTTTGGAATGGTGTATGAGCTACAACTACATTTTATTTATATACAAGGTAAGGCTATATATCCTTTATTCCATCTCCTATTTCAAAAATGCATCTCAATTTCTTAAAAAAATATAACATTGATTTCAACTCAAGTAAATTCTGGGGTGAAGCATTTCTTTCACCATTTATCAAAGTGGTGGACAATTTATGTTTTTTCTCGGGGGTTTGGTGAGAGCCAATGAGGATCGATGACCCAATATGGTAGGGTCACAGAGAGCATTTCATATTTTGTTGTGTGCACAAGGTATGCCTACATTTTATTTAATTTCTCCCTTCTATTATAGGTGCTTTTCATATTATTTGTTATAAATTATACAACTCTTTATATTTCCTAATTCGGATATTGTCTACCAATGGCACATGTTCATTGCACTAAAATTCACATTTTCCTTTAATTTTTTAGAACATACTCAAGCCAAACAATCTTGCTTCATGGATGTTTTGATTCCATTAGATCTTCTATGAAGTTAGTAGGTGCCAAAACATTTCTTTCACCATTGATCAAAGTGGTGGATTTTTTTTTCTCAGGTGCTTGGTGAGACCCACGAGGCTCCATGACCTAATATGATAGGGTGGAGAGCATACCTTCTTTTGTTGTGTTCATATTGCATTCTATTATGTGCACAAGGTATACCTACATTTTATTTATTTCATCCCTTCTATTACAAGTGCATTGCATATTATTTGTTATAAATTATAGAAGTCTTTGTATTTCCTAATTTAGATATTGCCTACCAATGACGCATGTTCATTGCACTAAAATTCATATTTTCCTTTCATTTTTGCAGAACATACTCAAGCCATAATGTGTTATTAATGACCTTTGATAATAATCATAGTGACTACAAAATCAATCACAATGGTCTAATAAAAAATTAGATCCTAGTAGGCTCTATGTTAAGTGCAATAAGGAACATTGATTTCACCATTGCTCAAAGTGGTGGATGATGTATGTTCTTGCTTGGGGGTTTGGTGAGAGCTCGTAAGGTCCATGACCCAATATGGTAGGGCGGAGAGTAGGCCTCATTTTGTTGTGTTTCATTTTATGTTTCCTATGTGCAAATCTATATGTTTCTAACATAAAATGACAAGATTCAAATGTTTCATAAGTTGTATATTAAGTGTAATATTAAACATTTATCTAAGCATTGATTACATTTAGACAATATGTTATATTTTTTAATCTTACACCAATTTTTTTTATATGTGATCTCTCATGGTATATTATGATTGCATGTAAAGTCAAATTTAGAAATTTAAAAAAAAAATGTACTTTCAGTTTTTTTGTATCAATCTACTTTTTTATTAACATCAATAGAATCCTATGGATGCAATTATATCTTTATTGTTATGGTTGTGCATGACTTATGTAAATATACTTATTTAACATTTTTATGTACTATTCCAAACCAATAATATTCTAAGCTTTCAAATTATTATATTATCCTTTTGAGATAATCTACATGTATCAGTACCTTTTTGTATGCCCTACTATCTTAGCATAATGGTATCATAAATTTTTTATAAATTATGCCAAGGATTTTCAAATTTTTTCACTTGATGTCTCTTAGGTGTTACTATGCCTAGTGATTATATACCTTGTTATAATTGGATGTAGATTGAATTTCATTAGCTTACACTCTATGTTCTTGCAACACAACTACAATTCTAGCATTAATGTTCCATATAACACTTAAGATATAGCTTATCATTCCAACAATGTCTTGGTATGTATCAATATTGTTTGAATATGCTATGACATACATATATATCTACACATAGGGGTAATAAGATGAAACACAATAAAATCAATGTTCCAAATAATGCTTAAAATATAGCTTATCATTCACTATGTGTAGATATGTAACCATCATATGCTCTCTCTCAGATTGTTCTTAGCATCCCACGTTGGATGTAACTACATGCAACAACTAGTTATACATAGTGTGAGCTAAAAATTATCAAGAATTAACAATGAGGATTAAGACCACACTGATAAACCATTCTTCTATCCTTGAAGCATCTGCATGATAACATTTTATGGTTATTATAGGGTTAGAAGCTTAATATGTATCACAAATTATGAGTTCAATTTAAATGATGTTAAGATAAATAAAATATTTTATTATATCCTTAGATATACCAATGAGTATGTTGAATGTTATAGATATATCTTGAAGTTATATAATTCTTAGGTATTGGAGCTAATATACTCATTTGACTATTTTCACCCTCATAGATAATTTTACTTAGCTAAAAAGAAATGTAGATTATGAGAAAATTTAGAAAACCTTAGTAGTAAAGTATTTCTATCCTAAAAGAGAAAAAAAATTCTTTAACAAGGAAGAAAATGACAAAAAATACGTATGAAATTTAGTGTAAAGTGTAAATCACTTTAAGGTCACTAAGATCCACTTAGGATGAGAAGAAATAATAAACTAAAAAATATACTTGAACTATCATAACTTTATAAAAACAATCTAAAATATTGACTATGAAAGGGATTTGGTAGGTCACTTGGAATGAACCCACAAGAAAACATATTTTTTACCCATAAAAATATTATAAAATAAGAGAAAAGTTAAATTTCTTTATTCTCTCCATAGCACCACTTTAAGGTGGGAAAATCAAATAGATAGTTCATTCCTTCTACAAATATTGTGAAATTTCTTTCTAATGAGTGGTCATAATAACATACAGATATTTACAAATAGCAATTGCTACCATCATATTCATGTGTAAAAATTACCTTATTTTAAGAATTAGTTGGATGAATTGAAAAGCATGTGCATCTCTTTATTGAAGGTATCTAAGGAAAACTTATAATGTTTATGGTTCCATTTGAAGTAATAGCTAACAAAAAGTAGAATTGGGTACATAACATTATCATTTTCTTAAATTCAACTTGTGCTACAACAAAAGTACATTGATTTATGAGAAGATAAATATCAAGTAAATAATTAAAAAGTGGAATAATAGACAAGATTTAGTGAGAGTCAAAATAATCACTTGATCAAATTTATTCTTATTATCAATGATAAATTTATTCTAATTTAGGATTCTTAGATATTTGAAATTAGTGATCATAAAAATAATTTAGATAAATGATATCAACAAAAATGCATCACATAAAAATGTCATCCATATTATTATTATTTTTTATATCCCTCTTTTTACAATAATCAAATATGTACTTATATAAAGATCGAATAAATCAATAAGTATTTTAACACTTAATTTATTATTTAAACATAATAAGTTGTATGATAGTGATATAGAGAAAAAATGTATGCATATTATGATGACTTGACAATATGGTACATTGTGGAAAATCTCTTAAACTTAAAATAGTGAAGAAAATAAGAGAAGTCACTTTTTTTGATAGATAAATCTCCACTATTTTTTCTTTTTTTCCTTTTTTCTTATGTGGGCTTCCCTAGATGTCCAAGCTATATCACAATATCCCTTTCACAACCCCAACAATGCACAAATGGAGGATGCTATAGAAAAGTCCCCTATCCATCCTCCCATTGACGGGAATAACTTGATGGCCTTCCTCTTGAAGCCCCCTTCTACTCCCCATAGGAAAGGTGCCTTGGGGTATTGTGTTGTAGTGAAACACAAATCATTTTAGAAACCCCAAACACCAATCAAAATATGCATAAGAAAGTTGCAACACCCAAGATCTAGAGACTTTAGTGATAATAGGTTAAGTTGATGAAGTGAATACTTAAAGAATAAACATCCTTCTCAAATAAAAAATAATAATTAATCTACTTTTTCAAAAATAAATCTGATTTCATATATTTCCATTATTAGAATTTTTATAAATTTCTAGAATAATAGAAATTGGTGGTTATGAATTGTACCTTCATAGTCTCACTAAAACAAGGCAAAGCTTATATCTCCAACTTTTAACTACGCTAACCTAAGAAATTATTTTATAGGCTTCCTTTAAAAATTATATAAAAAAATAACAAGCAATACTAAAATTGAAGGACACTAACCCAAAAAAAATGAAGCCAAGAAAAAATAAAACTATAGATACTTAGAAAAAACTAAAAATAAAATAATAACTAAATATTTTTTATTTAAAAGAAACTTGTAAAGCCATCTAAACTATTCTAGCATATTCCACTTACTTCGCCTTAAACTGTAATCTGACACTAAATATTGTGTAGAGTAAAATTTCAATCATATTTAATTCAATTTGTATATGTGGGTCCATACATTACAAATAAATAGACTCTATATATTTATATATAAAGTGAGAGGAATGAATGAATATACAAAATGTGTATATACTTATGGATACTACGTGAAGTTAAAATGTAAAAAATATTTGAGCATTTCAAATATTTCTCCTAAATATTTTGAATCACAAATAGTTCACCTATTAACAACATCAAAACAATATATGTAGAAAAAAAAAAATTTAAAAAACTAGTCATTTTAAAGCCCACTATTATGCCAATGTTTACATATGTCATGAAATTTGATAAAATCAATTGTTTGGAGATTTTGATAGAGGTACTGGAAGTGATAGACTAGGTGTAGAATCTAGATAAAATGAATGACTTTTAGAATGGATGCTTGGTGAAATTTTAGGGCTGGAAATAGTGGTCTTCATATTACTTTTGAAAATGGTTAGCAAGAAAAAACTTTGAATTTTTGTAATAAAAGTAGTTGGTTAAGAGTGCATTTATTTGGTTCCATACAAATAAAATAATATGATTATTATTTTTAAAACTATTTAAATTTTTAGAATGTGGAAAAAAATTAATAAAATATTACAACAAAAAGATTATGTTCACTTCCACAAAATTAGTTCTCATCGGCTTAGTATTTTTAGCCAATGATATTTCACCAAAATGATTTTGAAAATTATGAAAGATAAATATCATGTAGTTTACTAAAAGCTCTATAATAGAGTAGAAAACCAACAATTTCTATATTATAGAGAAGAAAAATTGGATTGAATGGAGAATGGAGTGCAGAGTGGGAAGAAACAAAGGTCTTTGTTTTTGAAAATTACTAAAGGAGTTGGAGACCATAATGGAGATCCTGATGGTCTTGGCTGCTCATGGTCACTTCTTTTCTCCCCTATGGTTTTTCCTATAGGGTGTGTTGGAAGTGTGGTGTGGAAGAGAGTTTGGTGGGTCCAAGGTGGCCTAAGGAATGAGTTTTCCTTTACTTCTTCTTTTGCAAGTGTCCTAGATCTAGTTGATTTTTTTGCTGGAGGTTTGGGGGCTTCTTTTGTTGTTGTAGGTGGGTCTATTTTGGACCATTTTGAGCTACATATTTTCTTATGCAAAGGGACTCTTCATGTCATTGGTGTGGGTCTCTAGTGAGGCCTTTCGTAGATGCTTCTTATAAATTCATGTGTTTGGGGGACTTTTCCATATCTATTCATGTGGGCATGCCTCTGGTTTTTGGCTTGGCTCATTTACATACCATTGCTAGCATTTTTGGGCTTCCTTGGAGGTTGTTCTACATTATTTCTTGGTTAGTAGGCATTTTCGTGGTTTACTTACTTTGGCTTCTTAGTTTTTTGTTGCGAGCTTAGTTGTTGTTGGGTTTTTCTCATGGATATTTTTCTCATTTTTTATCTAGGCTTTCCCTCTCCTTCTACTGGTAAGAGTTATTTTCCCCTTATTAAGGATTGCTTGTGATGGCTTCTAAATAGATTTGTTGTGAGCTTGGTTGGTATGCATTTTTTCCACATGGGTATTCTTCTCTCTATTGCTTCATACTTTCCCTATTCTTGTGATGGTAAGTGTAATTTTACTAGAAATGTGTGTGCTTAGCTTTTGGTTGACCTTGAGGTTCTTGTGGACTATTTTTCATACAGTGTTATTGAAGGACCTATTTTGGCTATAAATTCCTTGTTCACTATTTCCTATGATAAGGTGTTCTTCTTTTTGGGTCTATCAGGGTGCTTCACCTATCTTCTTACCTATGGTGCACATGATTCTTTTAGTAGTGTGTCTTCTCAAGGGTATGTTGTGAGCTCCTATTACTCAATGCAAGATCTATGAAGTTTGGCATGGTCCTCAGAGTGACTTTTATGCTTGGATGTTAGTTTCGACGTACTACTAATCTTTTGTGGTAGAGGTGTTTTAGAGAGATGGTCCTAAAAGCCTTGGCTGATCAGACTACTCAGTTGGTTTATATGGTCATGATCATGAGAGATGTGGTTGTCCCTATTGTGTTTCTTTTGGCTAGGGTGTTTTCCATTCCTATCATGTAAACCCACCATCTTGTGAAGATTAAGGGTGTTATTCTTATCTCCTTTGTAGCCTACTTTTACTAGTTCTTCTATTGAGGTAAAGATCCGTTATATGCTACTCTTTTTGAGGTGAAGTGTGCTTCTATGGAGGAGGGGCTTGGTTTTTGTTTTGAGGGGATTATATGGAAACGAATTACTTTCTCCCTAGGGTTTATTTTATGTTCAATTATGAACATTTGGAGTTATTGCACAGTGGTTGTGGTCTTGGGTAGAGTGTTTTAATTTGCTAACTCTTGTTAGCTTTCCCTCATTTTTGTAGGGTGGTTTGTTTCCAGTTGGTTTCCTTTATTTTTGTTGCCTTTTTTCTTGTAGTTGGTCTTCTGGTTCTATGGGTTGTTCTACTTATTCTATGCTTTGATCAAAAGCATAAGTTTATGATTTTTTTCTCCTTGAGTCACCTTTTTTGAGTCTTTTTTTCTGGTCTCACTTTTGATGAGCCACCCTTACCTCTATGGCTATTCTGTTATCGGTACTAGACATTCAAGTTTTAATCTAATCAAAAAAATATTAATCACTAAAGGCCTTTTACTAGAGGAGCAATGGAAAAAAACCTAGCTATGGACTCTAGAGGAAACCAAAGTACAAATACTAGCAATGGCGATGGTACAGGCAATGAGGACTCTAGTGATGATGATGGAGATGGGATTTTTCTTTGGTGATTTCTTTGTTGCTGCCAATGTCAATTTCTCTATTGCTACTAATGTTAGCATCCCTACTGCCCCTACTTGTGGCTTTTGGGGACTAGTTTGCCCATGTGGCTTCATCCCTACATGGTGTTGGAGGGAAAGCTGGGTTTCCAATCCCTCAAAGGCCTACGAAGATGAAGATGTGGACATTAATGGTGCTATTTTTTTTATGGCTCTAGATCTAATGCTATAGAGTTTGAGGAAGAGTTGGATGGTTGTTTAGATTCTTGGAGTATGGAAGAGGATGAATATATGCTTGATATCCTTTTCGAGGCTCATTTGTAAGCTAAGGATAGGGAGGTACCTATTTCTTCTTGCCTAGAGGATCAATGTTCTCCCTAGAATTCTATGTAGGATGTTGATGGATTTGTTTCTCTAGGTTTGGATGGGTCTAACCAATGCATGCATATCTCTCAAGAGGGTCTTTTTTTTCTACCTAATTTTCCCCCTCCCCTACTTCTAGATATTTCTTAGCTTTCTACCCCTATGGTGGTTGGGATTCCAAGGAGTTTTATGTTCTATTTTAGGGGTGGTCCTATTCTAGTGTCTCCCTTGGAGGTCCCCATTCCTTCTATTCCTACTTAAGTTGTGTTTTTAGACTACTCTGCTTTGGGTGTTCCTTAATACTTGATCTCTCTACCTCCTCATTCTGATTCTAATCTTCATGATCTTTAGGGAGTTGTTTCCTCTAGTAATGTTTCTTAGGAAACTTCTTTGACCCTTCTCAATGATGGTTAGAGTTATATTGCACCACTTTATTTCTCTCTTACTATCCCTAATGGATGGGTTGATAGAACTATTCTTGACCTACAAGCTACCCTTATTGGGAGATTTTATGGTTTTGGACCAAATATTAATGTTATTCGTAGGTGGGATTCTAAGCTTTTGAATACTCCTAGTATTCATATTTTGGCTTTGATGAATGGGTTTTTTCTTTTCTTTTTTTTCCCTTGGATGACTACATTCTCATTATCATGAAGGCCCTTGGTTTTTGGTAAGGCTTTTCTTCACCTTCAACAATGGTCTACTAGTTTTGATGTAACTAAGCTTAACTTGTACCTTTTTTGGGTTCATCTCCTTGAGCTTCATTTAGAATTTTTGGATGGTGATATTATTCAATATATGATAAGTGTTTTAGCCATTTTGTTACCTTAGATGAGGTCACTAAAGATAGATATAGCTTTTTCTTTGCTAGATATTGTGTTTTCATTGAGTCTGGTTTTGTTCTTCCCAATTGTGTAAACCTTTGCTCCAAGCTTGGTTCTTGGAAGCAATAAATTCTTTATGAATCTACCTAGTTGTTCTAACCTATTACTTAGGGTCTACATATTCATTTGAAATATCTCAATACTATGGAGAGTACTCAACTTGGTGACACTCTTTGACAATTTGCTACTACCTCAGACTCATATAAAGTTTTTGATAATGGTCCTATTCATTAGATAAAAAGGAAGCTAGATGTTGGGGTTGGTACTAATTCTTATTTTTTTCCTCCCTCTATTATTGGTATCTTTAGGCTAGATGGTTCTTCTTTCAATCATAAGAGAAATTTTGCTGATATGTTTGGTGACTCACTAGTTTTTGGCCCTACTCCTACTTTGCAATATTTGTTGAAGTTTGAATTTAAACCTTGATGTTTGGTTCTTTGGGTTTTAGGTGTTTTCAAAACTTTCTCCTAGTTCTTTTCTCTAGTAATTAGCCTTGTTGGTTTTTTTGTTCTTATTGTTCTCTTATCCTTTCCTTGCCTCACCTCTAGTTAGATGTGTTTCCTTTTTCCCTTAATGGCTACTCTATAACTAGGGAAAAATTTAATAGAAAATCTTCACCAATTGGAAAATTTTAGATATCGTCCAAGTCTAAATTTGAAAATTAATCAAACCTAACAGGGTGGCAAAATCACCTATATTTTATGAATTATCAGTCCAATGCATGTCCATTCACCATCAATTTTTTTTTATGATGCACATTTATGTAATATATTTTCCATAACAAGCTACACATTTCAAATGGACTGATTAATATTTTCACCTAGAATGTTGGAAGCATGTAATAAAAAACCTACATATTCATCAATACTATTAAAACAACATTGTGTATTAGGATTTCCCATAATTTTTGTTGTGGATCCTTTAAAGATAAAGAAAAACATCCCCTTCAGAGTAGAAAAAATGTGGCTTTTCCATCCTCTTTTTAAAGAGGAAATTAGGAAATGGTGGAACATTAATATCTCTGGGAAAGCTATGTTTAGAGTTTCCAAAAAACTTAGGGAAGTTAAATTCAATTTTAAAAAATGGAAAAAAGAGTTTTTTGGTAACTTTTTTAGAATTAAATATGATCTTCAAATGGATTTGAGGGAGATCCAAAATAAAATCTAGAAGGAAAGATACTTAAATGATATTAAGGAAAAAGAGAACGAACTCCTTATAAATATGCACAACATCATTTCTAAAGAATAGGAGTTCTAGAGACAAAGATCTAGAGCTTTATGGTTATCCGTTGGTGACAAAAATACTAGGTACTTTCACTTGTCAACCTCAAAACATAGGGCGGTTAATAGAATCTCTCTGATTGAAGCTAATGGAAACTGGTTTGAGGAGGAGGAAAATATTAGAAGGAAAGCTGTTATTTTCTTCAAAAATATTCTTTCTAAGAATGAGGAAACCAACCACAATGATCAGGATCATTTGATAGAGGCTATACCTAATGTGATTAATCTGGAAGATAATTCTAAGTTGATTGCTATTCCCTCTAGTGAGTAAGTTAGGAAGGTTGTCTTTTCCTTTGAAGGGAGTAAAGCTTTGGGTCCTAATGGGTTTCCTATGTTCTTCTTTCAATGGTTTTGGGAGATTATTGGAGAGTATGTGGTGAATCCTGTTAAAGAATTTTTTGGGTCCAGAAGTCTCCTAAAAGAGTTAAATTCTACTTTTCTAGTCCTTATTCCCAAGCAGCCTGGAGTGGTGGAATTTGATGTTTTCATACCCATTAGCCTTTGTAACTCTATCTACAAAATAATCTTGAAGGTTATGACTTCCAGATTTCTAATACTATTGCCTACTTTGATTTCACCTAAACAAAATGGATTTGTCCTTGGCAGACAGATCCTTGATTCAATAATCATAGTGCATGAGAATATCCATTCTCTGATGGAGTCAAAGACTGAAGGGTTCCTCTTAAAGCTTGATATATTGAAAGCCTGTGATAGAGTTGACTAGAAATTCTTGTTTGAAATTTTAAAGGCATTTGGGTTCAGTAACAAGGTTCTTTAGTTGGTGGAGCAGCTTGTGTCTACAACTTCAATATCTATCATGGTTAATGGATATCCCTCAATTTTCTTTCAAATCTCTAGAGGACTAAGACAGGGAGATCCTATTTCTCCTATTTTATTTACTATTATGGCTAAAAGTATTGGAAGAAATTTGAAAAGGATGATAGATGAAAGATCCCTTGTTGGTCTTGAACCATCTTCTAGCAATTTGATCTGCTCTCATCAACAGTTTGTTGATGATACCATGCTCTTGGGAAGATCTATTGTTTCAAAGGGAAATACTTTGAAAAATCTGTTGGATGCATATGGGAGGGCATCTGGCCAGCTGATTAACAAATAAAAAAAACTCTCTTCTTCTTTAATACTCTTGATTACACATAGATTAAAATTTCCAAAATCGTAGGTTGCAGGGTAGAGTCTTTACCTTCCACCTATCTAGGTTTACCTTTAAGCCTTAAACCCCTAGAGTCCTTTTGGATTTCATTGCTTGAGAGGTTTATCAAGAAGCTTTTTGGATGGAAAGGACCTCTTCTAAGTCAAGCCAATAAATTACAGCTCCTCAAAGCTACTCTTCAAAATCTTCCAATTTATGCCTTAAGCCTTTTTAAAATCCCTACCAAGTTTGCGGATGCTATTGAAAAGGTTCAAAAAATATTTCTTTGGATGAGTGTTGAAGAAAGAAAAAGGTTGCCTTTAATAGGGCGGTATTTGGTGTGCAGACCTAAAAAGGCCAGTGTTTTAGGTCTTAGAAAAATCAGAATGGTTAACAAGACACTTCTTGCTAGACAAATTTGGAGACTATTTTTGTCCTCAAGGGAATGGATTGAAATTTTGATAAGAAAATATTTGGAGAATAAAAAATCTCTTACAATCATGATGGAATCCCATCTTCTACCCAGAGGTTCAACCTATTGGAATAACTTGATTGCTGGTAGAAAAGTGGTTGAAATAGGAGTGGGTTGGCAAGTCAGGAGTGGAAACCAAACAATATTTTGGGATGATAGATGGTTGTTCAAGGAGCCCCTTGCCAAAATTGAACCTTTTCTCAGGTGGGATGAGATTTGTAAAGTTCTCTTTGGTTTGTATGTTAAAGATTATTGTAAGAATGGAAAATGGGTGGTTTTGTGTCTTGTTAGTCAGGTTCTTGCTCCTGTTCAATCCTCCCTACTAGTTGTCAGACTTTGCCATGATCAAGCAGAAGACTATCTTGTTTGGAAAGATGAACCCTTGGGTAACTACACGGTTTCATCAGCTTTTTCCAAGCTATATTATGCCCAATTTCTCCCCCCCTTTTTGGTCAAATGCTTGGATTAGACACCTTTTACCTAAAGTTAACATCTTCTTTTAGATCCTTCTTCAAAACAAAGTGCTCACAGTTGATAATCTCTACAAGAGAGGTTTTCAAATACCCAATTGATGATATCTCTACAAGATCGAGGCAGAGTCAATTTGTTCATGTGTTTCTTCATTGTCTATTTGCTACCTTGATTTGGGAAAAACTTCTCTATTACTGGAATTATCTTAGGTGTTCCCCTCGTCAATTCAAGACTTTTTCATCCATTAGAAAGCCCCTACTCACAACCCAACACTATGGAGGCTATGGAATTTTTCCTTCTCTCATGTTGCTTGGGGTCTTTGGAAAGAACGAAACAATAGAATTTACAGGGATAAGGAATCTTCAAATGTCATAGTGTTTGAAAAAATAATCAGATTAATGAAAGAAAACTTCAATGCAATCCCCCAGAAGGATTTTAACCTTGAGAAAGTGGCTTGTTCTTCCTATGATCTAACGATTTCTAAGGAATGGAAAATTAGTTATGATATTTCATGTGCTCCTAAACATGCTAAGAAGGACAGGGAGGGTGTTTTCTAGACTTTTCCAACTAATGGTTGGATCAAAGCCAACTTTGATGGGGTAGCTAAAGGCAATCCTGGTGTGGCAGGATGTGGCGGAGTTATAAGGGATTCTTTTGGAAATATTCTAGGTGTGATTGCTACCCCCTTGGCTAACAAACCAATCATTTGGTTGAGGCTATCATAGCTTTTCATGTAATAAACTTGGCTCATAGTCTTAATTTTAAAAACCTTTGGCTTGAAGGGGATTCAATTAATATTATTGAATGTCTTCTAGGTAGGTCCCCCCCTCATGGACCATAAAGTCTTGGATTGATGATGCTATTTTGACCTTAGCTAAGTTTCATAATATAAACATATCCCATGCCTATAGAGAAGACAATGCTGTGGTGGAATTTTTTTCTAATGAAGGGGTTAAAAGTAAAGGACAGTGCACATGGCTGAATATCAGTGATTTAGGTGTTGATGTCTGAGCCTTATTGAACTATGATGTGTCACATGGGAAAGATGTGTGTCACCTCAATAATGAAGATAGAACGGGGTAAGTACATCACTATCATAAGATTGCATGGGTCCAAGCTAATTAACTTGTCTTGTAAGTTTGCACGACTTGCTTTGTGGGCTCACAAGCTTGGTGGGACCATTTTAAACTAAGATTTTTTCTCTATCTGCATTACTGTGCTTTCTAAAATGGGAGGAGAAAGAAAAAGAGTTGAGTCAAAAAGCTTCGAAATGCACACAAGAAATACTAAAGTGTGGAACAAAGTTAAAAGTGGGGGTTTACTCCCTTTTTTGGAGAAACTCCATGGGTCTAATTAGGAAGGTACAAAGCTTTTTGAGAAGAATTGGAACAATGGTGAAATAACCCTTTTTGGTAGAAAAGTTAAGCTTGATGGAAATCTCATCACTGAAGTGACTGGTATGTCCATTGAAGGACATAAATTTTTCTAGGGCGGGAAATTCTCTAATGAAGCGGTGGTTATATTTTCAAAGAAAGACAAGGAAAAATTGAAACTTGTGAAAGTTCCCAATAGTTACTTCGAGGCCGACTATATTAAAGCTCTCTAGAGAAAAGTTCTTCACATCATTATGGAGTATATCACCCTGGATGGACAGTTCACTAGGGTCTACGACTATCATTTTTCCTTGCTCAATCATTTTCGCTATAAGGTCAGGGTTTTTGCCCCCTACTACTTACTTTGTTCCTTAAGAAAGAGTCTAGAAGACCATAAGAAAAACCCTAAAAGATATCCTATATTACATACTATTCTGATAAGATTAATTTTTGAACACTTCCAAAAAATGTCGGCCCTTGCTAACCTAGATGCCTATTCGGCTTCTAAGGATGATGACATAGAACCTAGTTGTTCAAGGAATAATCCCCAGCCTATTCAAGTCTACCCTACTTTTGAGCCTAGAAGTTATACCCCCAAAGCCAAAGGCGCTGGAAAGTATTTCCCTATTAAAAACCTTGTTTTGTACTTTGAAGATTCTCCTAATTCTAAGGAACCCATTGCAAATAAAAATTCTTCCTCTTTTGTCCCATCGACAGACATAGATGATAGAACTGGGTCCCCTACAGCCTCTAACCCTACTAAAAATTGCCTCAATCTTTATAGGGAACCTACTGCTAATTTCCTGGGCATAGCTAGGAATAATGTCGTGCACCACTTCAAAATGTCAAAATGGGTCTTTCATGAAACTAATGACCTGAAAATAAAAAATTGGGCCCTCCAGAGTAAATTGGAAGAAGTGGAAGCTAACTTTTCCGCGTTATGCAAGAAGGATGAAGAGCGTAATGAGAACACTACTATTAAGGAGATCCAGGACAATGCGGGTAAGGACAGAAGGATAGAAATTGACTTTGAGAAAATAAAAAATGTTGTTAAGATAATTAATGAACAAATTAATAGAATGGCAAGACATAATGCTATCATTATCAATGCAATGATTGAAAAACTAGATAAAGCTCAACAGGGGTCCTTGGTTGTTGATTTGGAAGAGGTTAAAGATAAAAACCGGAAAGAGGACATAGGGATTTCAAAGAGAACTAGGGATAATCTAAAAAGGAAGGAACCCCCCATGCCACAGATGATTCAAACTTTGAAGAAGGGAGTCTAGGATATGCAGGATCTGGAGGCCGAGACTGAGAAAGTTTTGAAGGCTCTGGATTAGTTGCTACTAGTTTTTTCGTTTGCACCTCAACTAGCTCTTTAGTGGTCCTTTCTGGATTTTTTTGGTTGGCTACTATTTTTTTAGGGTTTTCCTTTTCTTTTGCAACCTGTTTAATTCGTAGGGCTTTTTTCCCTTTCCTATATTATGTTGTAAACTTTGTGGTTTTAGGTCTGTGTAAAATCCATTTTTTCCTTTATCAAAAACATTGTGTATCAAGACCCATTTCTCCATTTAATATTTATAAATGGTTGTTTATGAGGACCCATTTCACCAATAACATAAAAAATAATTACATTTGAGGCCACATTTTGCTAATTATAGTGCCACCTCCATGCTGATTGTAGGGCCATAATCTCCTTGAAAATTACAGCGTATTGTTGTATAATCATGTGGGATTTTCCAATTTTTTAATATACCATTTTAAAAACTTGCAAAATTTACCAAATATGGATTGATATAAATACAATAAAAACTATCATTTATTCTAACACATTTTGTTCAATTATGAAATTGTGAGGTCTCATTTTAGAAGTTGGACTTGGAACCTTGAATTTTATTATACGAAAGTTACAAACATACAACACAAGTATTCCTCAATTAACACATAGCAAGTCACTAAAAACCTAAACTTAAAGGTGAGTGATCATTTCTTCATAGTGTTATAAGATTTCTTTATCTCCTTTACATTTTTCCTTCAATCTTAATGATGATATTGTGTAGGGAATGGGATCTATATTCTCTATCCTTCTTAAATAAGAAGACATTTTTTAAAGGTTTTATTGGAAGTAAGAGATCAATATGTCAAGTAGAAAGTGCAACAAGGGTAAGACTCCTCAAGGTAGTTAAGGGACTAAGACGCCATCAAAAATCCAAAAATGAAGAGTTACCATATAGTTTTACGTTGGAATTGGAAATGTTTTTGATACATCAAATCAATATGGAGCTACATCATCAACTCTTCCACCAAATATTAATGAAGAATGAATTCACAATACCTCACCACTAGCAAAAGGTCAAGGTGAGATTGTCATTTAGTTAAATGACTAGTCAAATGAGGATAGAAATAATATAGATGATGATCCAAGGGATACCTTGGTTAACCAAAATGGGATAATTGACTTGGATGATGTTGGTAGAAAGAAAAGAAAAGGAAAATCAAAAGTGGGGTCTGAGTGGGAAATGAAAAAGAATTTTTAGCTTCATTGGTTTTCAAAGTACCCATTCATTGTACCAATGGAGAAAACAAACAAAGATGAAACTGCAATAACATGCATGTGTATGATTTACGGTTGTAAATGTAAAAGATACAAGAAGTTGCAACTAAAGCTTGACACTATAGAAAAGCAAGGTATGTATAGGATCATGATGAGCCAAAAAGTGGCAATATGATGGGTATGTGCCTGATTACTTTTTTTTACCCAAAATTGATGAAATGAAAAGGGTTTTTAAAGGAAATTCTCAGGTTTCCAAAAATATAAATTATGCTTTACTTTGAATTTAATAAGTAATTATTATTCATTTTCTATTCAAATTGTAATTTGAGAGTCTTGATTGATAGGCCGATTGAAAACATCTATAGCTTTCAAACAATATCACATTTTTGAATCAAAATATATATCATTCTATGCTTCACATACTATAGGTTAAAAAAAAATAGATTTCATAAAGTTTTCCATAAAGTTAAAGGTGAGAATTGATTCCTCTGAGCTTTCTATTTTTTAAATTTGTAATAAAAATTCATAATTAATTATTTACATGGAAAAATTACAAACAAATATGTCACATGGAGATGAATCACTCTACTTATCTCTAAAATATTATAAAAATATTGTATTTTAATCCTTGGTTAGGGTGGTCGGAATGACACTACTTCTTATTTTCTTTTCTGAAATTTAAAGGTACCACTACATTGAAATTTCAAATTTTCACAAAATGAATTTCTTTTTTTTGAAAAAAAGCCTAATTAGTTTAAATTGCATTCAATTTTCTATAGAATTCTATTCTTACATATTTTTAAATAATATATATGACTTATTTAGGTACACATCAAGTTTCCTAACTTTTTGATTTTTTTGATTTTATTGCCACTTAAGGGCCTGTTTTTTCCATGATGATCCTGCACATACCGAACATATCAATAAAGTTTATGAAAAAAAAATCATAGATGGAGAGGAACAATCAATCGTACAATGGAAATCAAAGGAAGAATGTCTTCATGTTAAGTATGTCACAGAATATGAAGAGCATAAGCAAAGAATGTCGAAGCTTGCTACATGTTGATCTACAATTGAGGATCAATTTGGAAAAATAATGGAAGGAACACATATGTCAAAAACTATTGAGATGAATTGTTTTTCATTTTTTTTTTCTAGAGGGCATCCTATGAAATACTACCCAAAATATTTTAATTTATTATCTTTTTTGGGTGATCCTCACTTTCCTAGCTCACATTGGTCAGCAAATGCTAGATGGGAATGGGAAAGTTGACTTGATGGAGTGGAAAAGCAAGATTTAAAGGAGAATGTAAAAGATTCAAACTTCATTGCATTATCTGTAGATGAAGTTACTATAGTAGATAATATTTCTTGTGTCTAAATGCATGTGTATACTATAAAACAACATGTCCTCCAAGCTCATCTTCTTTATGTTCATAAAATGAAGGAAAGTTCAACATTGAAAAATCTATTTGAACTAGTAAGAAATCTTTGAATGAAATTGCATGTATGGATGACTTAACAATTGCCAAAAATTTGGTGTGTGTAGGAGTTGATAGATTTGTAGTGATGAAAGGTCACAAGAGCGGTGTTTACACAAAGTCACAAACTACTTGTGCACCATACATGCTTGGCATTAACTACATGGCCCATAGAATGTATTTAGCATACAAAATTGTAAGAAATTTTCCTATAGTATCAAAAGATGAAAATCTAGTATGCATTCTCTACATATACTTCTACTGAAGTCCCAAACATTTCGTGAAATTTCAAAAAAAAATTGAGGGAATAACAACAGGAAATAGACTTCTCAAGAAATT